>VYZW01033285.1:210042-236435 GCA_013401315.1 Balaeniceps rex
ATTTTTTAATTTCTTGAAAAACAGGCCCCAAAACTTGCCCTTAAAAAAAAAAAAAAAAAAAAAAAAAAAATAGTAACTTTTTAACCTTTTTATCTGTTTATTTTTGCTTCTTTGTGATATATAAAGGTGGCCTGGAAAGTTAACTCTGCTGCTATATAAACTATTCTACTTGCATCTGCACACAGAAATACGAGATTTTAGCTTCCCCGCTTTTGCTGAAGGACCCAGGGGGAACTGGAGAACCTTTGGGAATCAGCCAAAGCAGCAAGACAGCAAGGTGAGCGTCTGGTCTGCACGAACATCTCACTCGCAAGGGGTAAATGAATAAAAGGTTCAGCCAGCTTATACCACTGCTGCAGGTGGAGGGAGACTCGGCTCCAGATGCCAAAGAGCAGGAGGCCAGCTTTGCTATCCCTGGCAGCTCTAGCACGAGGCAGCATTAACAAAGAGCTGTGGCTGTGACAGGAAGAAGGTTGGGTTTTTTTTTTTTTGTCATTTTTGGTGACCCAAGAAAATAAATTAACCAATGGTGTTCAGCAATGGCCTTTTTAGAGAAATACGTCATTTTTACAACCTATCTTTAGCCAGGACTAATGTATGGATTAGCAGAATTAATTTGGTTGTAGGCAGCCCACTCAGGAAGGACAGAAAAACAGCTCTTCTGACCTGCGCTAGATTTATCATATTTCAAAAAGCAGATCATTTGCATAACACCTCCTCAGAAAATGCCTTGAAATTGCTTCAAGGGAGAATACAGCCTTCTTCCTAATCTCCCATCCCTCTAAGCGCTTGCATTTGATAACCCTTGCCCCCTCCCGTCAATTATCTGCATCTAATTTTCATATCCTGTTTTATTTCTCCAGCATAAGCACAGTCCCCTTCTGGGATGAATAGTGCTTCCCAGAGCCCCTGCAGCGTGATGCAGGTGGATCCCAAGGAGTCTTGGCAAGAATCAAAGATGTGGAGATGTAACGTACGATCTCGCACACCTGTGGTAACACAGCAACTCAGCGCCCACCAGCACAGCGTGGTCTCATTTATTTATATTGCCGTGGGAGCCAGAGACCTTTGTTAAGATCACAAATAGCAGGTAAGGGAGAAGGCAGAGGTTAATGTGAAGTGCAGCCCATAGAGTATTGTAATGAAGTAGAAGTTCTGTTTTAATTTGGTCGCTGAGGTTTGATTGTCTTTGAATACTTTGGTCCTGCTTTAGGGCTCTCCAGGGACTGTGCTGTTGTGGGCGATGAATAAAAGGAACTGGGATATTGGGTATCTTTCCTTTTCCTTATCTTGCCAAAAAGTTGAAATTTGGCAATCCTTTTGAAAAATAACTGAAAACAGGGCCTAAGCATGGTTGCTCACTGTTTCCTAGTAATTGGGGCGGGGCTTGGAGCTTTAGCTGGATCATAATTAGGTAACAACTATATTTGTGGCCCTCCTTTGTGCAGGATGCTGGAGGTGATCTAGGAGCACCTGAGTAGACAAGGAAGAGCGTCCTGGACAGAGTCAGTCCAGGTAAGCTCTCCCCTGTCCGTTCCCTGGGAGGTGGTCACGTTGTGCAGTAAGATTAGATCCCACATCTAGCATAATTTAAGGAAGTTCAGGCCGTGAACTGGTTCTCGAAGGACAATCTTTGCCAGCAACAAAGATAGGACAGCAGGTTCTGGCCCTACCTGAGGGGGGGGGGAGCAGAGCATCAAGCCTCAGCCCATACTGAAAGTTACCTTGATTCCTTAATGCTCGCTGCAGCTGGTGCATGCACGGAGAAGAGAAGCAGCCCTGAGGATGGTCTTTGAGGAGCAGCTCAGCCGAGCAGATGTGCGTCTAACAGCAATGAGAGAAAGGGCTGAGTGTGTGTGTGTCCAAAGCTGCTGGGGGGATTTCTGCTGTGCCCTCAGGAATTGCACGGTAGCTGCTGCCCTTCTGCGCAGCTTTTCTGTGGCTCTCGTGTGTAGTGAGTTGCAAGAGGGCTTGCTCTTCCTGGGGAGGTTCAAAATGATCCTCAGCAGCCCTTTCCCCACATAGAGGCAGTGTTGGAGACAGAAATATTTGATCTCTTTGCCCAAACTCAGCTCTCCAACTGGTAGTATGCATTGCTTCAAGAGAGAGGACGAGAAGAAAAGACGAGGACGCAGTAGCTGATAAAAAGACTGGGGAAAGCCTAGGACAAAACCAGGGCAGCAGACAGATTAGGGGTGTAGGTCTGGTCTAGTGACCCAGCTGCGTGACAGAGAGAACATGTGGCTCTGGTGAGCTGTTCCCTGATCGGTGCACTGCAGCAGAGGGCACCAGAAAGCAAGAAAAACTTTGCTCTGCGCTAACAGCTTGTAAAATACTGTCTTTGTGGGTTACAAAGACTGAGGGTGCTGGTGATGGGATTGGCTTTGTGCTTTATGTGGGAAGGAATGATGAAGAAAGACTCGACAGTCCTCTGTGGCGTACTTTAACTTACCGCAAACACAGGCAGCGCAACGGCCACGAGCTCTCGGCATCCCGCCTCAAACCCACGCTGTGGCTGCAACTTTGGTGTAACTCCGGCGTGTGACGGAGGCACTTCGGCGCAGAGGCACTGCTGCCCTGTGGTATCTGGTGGCCTTCTGGAATGCTGGAGAGCTTCTCGAGATGGGGAGATGGGTCTCTGTATACCTGTGCGCGTCCTCTGAATCCCGCAGAGGATGCTCCTGGCACTTCTATGCTCAAGCATTAAGCTTTCCTGTGTTGAGGGCCATGCTGTATGGCTGCCTCGCAGCCCTCGTCACCTGCGGAATGCCATCAGTGTGACATGTCCATCCCCAAGCCCCTCGCCTGCCGCTGAGCCCCCTCTGGGGAGGCGAGGGCAGCACCAGGGCCCTCCCGGCGCCCTGCCCGGTCACCCGGCTCCGCTCCCCTTAGCGCGGCAGGAGGCGGGAGGGAGGGGGCCGGGCTGGAGCCAGCCTGCTCCCGGGCCGGCCTCCCGCCTTCCCCGCCGTGGGAGGGCTGGGGCTGCGCGGGGCCGCTCCCGCCCCTTCCCGGTGCCGGTCCCTGCTCGGTCGGTCCGTCAGTTCCCCGCTCGGTCGATCGGTCCCCGCTCGGTCGGTCGGGCGGGGCCTGCGGCGGGCGGCGCGGCGGAGGGGAGTTTCCAGGAAGTGGCCATATTGGATCCATTCAGCCGCATCCACCCGCGGCGGGGAGAGCCGCGCTCCCGCCGCCGGAGCCGCGCCAGCCCCGGCCATGGCCGCCACCGACCTGGAGCGCTTCTCGGTGAGCAGCCGGGGGCCGCCCGCTCCCGGACGCGCGTCTCCTCGGGCGGATAACTTGGGGTTTTTTTCTCCCTCAGGAAAAGCTGGGGGAGGAAAAAAATAAAAATAAAACCCCAGCCGGTGGTGGGGCCAGGGCGGACGCGGGGATGTGCCGGCCCCGTGTGCGCGGCCGCTGCCCCGCCAGCCCCACGCGTGCCCGGCGGCGAGCGGTTCTGGGGAGAGGGGGTCTCGGGGGTCTTGGGAGAGGGTGTCTTGGGAGAGGATCGAAGCCAGCGTCCTCGGCATCGTCCGGGTGCGGGGAAAGTCCTTGCGGGAAGGTCTTGCCCTGCGCCGTGGGCTGGAGGGTAGGGCAGGCTGGAAGGCTCCGAGGCCTCGGTGCTTGGTCTGATGCTGAAACCCGTAGGAAAAGCCTTCCGTGACCCCCTGCGTGGATGGCCAAGGTGCTCGCAAAGGGTACCCGCTATCCTCATGTCTGCGGGCATAAAGGACCCCGCAACGAGGGGCGGAAAGAAATGGGGTCAGACCTTCCTAAATAAGAGTTGTTTACATACCACTGGTATCCAAACACGCTGAAACAGTGAGTAACTTAACGGTGTGTATATAGTACTGAGAGACACACTGGTTCAAACAGGGGTAAAGCAAACCCTTGAGGCCAACTGGCCTCTGAGCCGACTTATGAAGAATGCTGTACGGCAAATATGGAGTGTGACCTGTCCACCGCCGCCTCTCTGCAGCTCACATGTTGTATAACTGCTATCGGAAGTCAATCTGGCTAAAATCTGTGTCGGCTTAAAACTGTTCTTCGTCTAAGGCTTGAATTTTTTTGTTGCTGTTGGAAGGCTGTTCCGATTAAGTAGCTCGGTGATGCATCTTGCAGCCTTTCAGAGCTAAAAACGTTTTTACCACATTAAATAGCATAGCTCTCAAAAGTCAAAAATGTCTGGTGTGATGTTGCTAAATAAATGGGAACAGCAGCGGTGGTTGTCTGAATTATAGGCATGCCGTTTGAGCACAAACAAGTCCCTGCTACTGTTTTCTCTGTAAACTACTTTTTGCCAAGAATCTCAAACTCTGCTTCGTTTCTTTGAATCCTGGCCCAAAAGTTTCCAGCTCAAGAATGAATTTGCAAGACTGTAACTTACTTAAAACTTGCGTAAAGGAAAATTGATTGTGGGCTCTTATTTAAGAAAGCAAATGCTTCTAGGCTCTGGGGAGAGGGGATTAAGGTAAGGCCTCAGTGGCAGGGAATGGAAACACCGTAACTGTCTCACTGCAATTCTTTCTGCATTTGTATCATGTATAAATACTTTTAATGTTAATTTGGCGCGCCTGCTGGTGCCTGTGCAGGTTTTCATAGACGTTACAGGAACCTAAAATATCTAAAATATTGCCTAGCCCAGGGGAAAATTTAAACTCAATCTTGCATTCTTTGGTGTGGGTACTTTAATGCTTGGTGTACTTGGATCAATACTCTTGTCACTTTTTTTTAAAAAAAGAAGGGGGGGAGGGAAGTTCCTGAAGGTGCTTGGCTCTCATTTGGGCACCCAAGTGAAATGGCTGGGCTCCAACATGACTTCAGTGCCAACTCCATTAGGAGAAAATCTTCTTACTTTGCGCAGGGATCTAGGGTGGGTTTATAGGGATCTGCAGGTCCAGTAGATCTCTCTGCTGATCTCTGCCTTTGGACTAGTTTGCCTTTCGCCTGGAACCACGGATCTGGCAGAAGCGGGTGGGAGAGCAACTTCTCGTTTCCATTTGATGTAGGGCAGAGGGCTGTCCCAGCTGCCGTTTCCTTCATCCTCAGCACGTGTCTCAGCTCTGATGCTGTTCCTCCAGCAGTATCATGGAAAACTCATGATTAAGGTGTTCCGAGCTCTTCGTTCTGCAGGGTTTACAGCTTTCTTGGTGCCACTTTATATCACCGTGCCTCGGTTTCCTGAGCATAAGGTCTGGGTGGGAATAGCTCGTTACTGCCAAGAAGAGGTGATGATAAGTTCACTTATTTTTACCAGCTGTTTGTGTCTGCAGTGGGAAGTAATGTTGAAAAAGCTTCTGGAGGAGGTTTTTGACATAGAATAGGTCATGCTATTCAGATTGGTGAAGCTATTTATAAGTGTCCAGCTGACACTGACATCCTGGAATGTAGTGACCCTTAGGTTTGGATAATGTGTTTTCAAAACTCCCCAGATGCACGCTTCCCTTGTGCAGTCCTCCAGAATGCCTCTGTCTCCAGCACAATAAAGTTCCCTTGAAGTGCTGCTGTTGGAAATGACCAACAAAAGCAAATGAAAGGAAGCTCGCCCATAGAAAGCTGCCTCTAAGGCAGCAGAATCGCACCAGCGGTGCTCAAGACAGCCTTTGTTTTTGTGAATGTAGTGCTTGTGAGAGAGATTGGCTTCAGCCCCTGGAGACTGAAGTTTTCTGCTGATCTGCCATGAGAATGTGGCTCACCACTGCCTTGTTCAGGGCTTGGTCTGCAGGCATCGCTTCTAGATACCCGAGGCCAGTTGTCTTCATCACAGTTACTACCAGAGTGGAAAGCAAGCTGATAAAGTTTGGTTCAATTGTGAAATACTTTAATTTGTCATCAAAGCTCAGAGCTTCTCCGTTGCCTGTTCTGGCCAGCGTTGAGCTAGCACGTGTGGTGACTGTGTGCTGGAGCAGACACTGGCAGGATTAGCAAGGATGTTGGTATGTTGAGTGGGAAACAGCCCAACCACCACGTGCAAGCAGAAGCCAGAAAGTGCGTGAAATGCAGCAGGGAAATGCAGAAGCTCTGGAGGAAGCTAGAAAAGCTGGAAAGAGAAGAAGTGATGGAGAAGCGACTGGAGATGCGTAGGAGAATAAATGGGATGAGATGTGAGACTGAGACTGAAAGACTGTTTTGCTTTCAAGAAGCTTTTTCAAACTCCCAAATCTGTTGCTTTCTCTCTTTTTAAAACCCATCAACCTCCCCAAATGCTGTCGCTTGACTGTCTGCACTAACTCATTGTCTGACTTGGAGGTGCAAAGGCAGTTGCTTAGGCTCTGAACTAAGCAGCCGCATGCTCTCAGGCACATGCATGTGAGGAGGAGCTGGTGTTCTCAGCCTCAAGGTTGGGCTAAGAATTTAACATTATGCCGTAAGCTTTGAAAATGTCATGGCTGGTTGTTCTGTGTGCATACTGTGTGCATGGACGAGGGGTTTGTGAACATCGACGCCCAGTGAAGAGAGCACTGGATGCACGCGCGTAGCTGTGTGTGAGCTGTGGTTCCGGGCAGCTGCCTGCATGCAGTCCTGAGAAGATGTCCCTTCATGTCAGTGATTGATAGCGGGGCTTTTACTGGCAGCTTTGCTATAAGTTAATGCCCTTTAGAAGATTTTGCCAGAAAAAACACCACTTTATACAGAGGAAAGCTGAACATCATCTTCCTTGCTGGAAATAGACAATGGGATATTTCTTTTGTCACAGTGAGCTGCTGAGCTGTGGGGGGGTCTGGCCAGTTTGGCAGCTTCGTGTGAGCGTTACCTGTTTACACACCGCTGCCTTGTGACCTCCTCCCAACTCCGTGGGAGGAGAGGGACCTTTGAACGGTGCCTGTTCCTGCTGTAACTGCCTGGGTTGGGAGAAACTTCATGTGTTTCTGCTGCTGCTGTTTTCTGTAAGCTCGTGTTTTCTTGTATTGACTGCACAGCCGGCTCCTCCGTGTGAAGGGGCCGGTGTTACACCTTAGTCCGTGAAAGACGGGCATGAGGAGTGGGCTGAGAACAGCTCTGTGTACCGTGGCTAGGGCAGAGTGGTTGCCAGAAGACATCACTGCAGCTCCTAAGCAGAGGCTTACGTTTTCTTTTAATCAAACTCTCAAGGAAAACGTTTCCATGGTTCAATTCCAGTGGAAACTGGGGTTTGTTTGCATCCGGACATTCCCCCTGCCCTGTTTTTTGCCCAGCCAGTGGCACCATTTGGAAGTTCCAGGGTTAAATTTCCTTGTCTGTTTTTGTCGTTCAATTATTTTACCTTTAGCCTGGAAAATCTCAAGTGATGCCCCATGCAGTGTGGAACAGAAGTGACAGATTTTTCTCCAAGCTGGTAACGTGCACCAGGAAGCCAGCCCAGCGGGAGCAGCCCTTTCCCTCCCTGCCCTGGCCAGCTCTTCTGCCTGTAGTGTATGCTTTTTTGGTAATGAGGGATGGGGAAAATGGTCTTCCACTGGAGGAGACAAATTGGTGGTTGCCTCTCCAAGCCCCGCAGTCCCTCCCTGGGAGGCTCGCCTGTGCTCATACAGGAAGCCAGCTCTGACTGTTTCAACCGCAGGACCAATTAGCTCAACCACAGTCCATCACAGTTAAACACTTACTTTGAATGTAGGTGCTGGGAACAAATGTTGCTCAGAAAAATAATTTTTTTTTTTTAGCGCTTTTTTTTTTTTTCCTGCCCTACTGTGGTGCTGTTGCTGTCGGTGAATCCGGAGCGTCTCTTCCTCTTGCAGCAGAGATGCAACATGTTGTTCTGCGTGGGAGCTCCAGAGCTGCTCTTAACCGCTCGTAATCTCAGCGAGCGCCGAGGCAGTGGGTGGAAGGACGCGAGCTGGCGAATGCTGAAGCCGTGTGTGCCCTCTGCATCGGCAAAACAAATGAAAGCCTGAAGAATAACGCTCTTTCAGGAGGCCGGCATGGTGTCAGGGCTCGTCATCAGTGCTGCGGTGGCAGCTGTCAGCCAGTCTCCAGCGTTGCTGGAAGGCCAAAAGCTCCCTAAATATTATCTTCTGTAGCAGAATACCAGTGCTGTCGCCAGCTGTGGGGAGAGACGCAGCCCTGTCTCCGAGTGCCCCCGCTGTCCCCAGTCCGGTCGTCTTGAGGCACCACCGTGCAAACGAAGTGCTCTGGGGACTGGGCTGTTTGTCTGTCCGCAGGAGTGACGGTTGTGCTTGTCTCCTTTCCTTCTCGTGGTCCTTTGGCTCGGAGGTTGGGAGAGGAAGAAATGGCATGATGCTGAATTGGCTTTTTCTGGGTTGTGCAATTAAGAGGAGGAATTTAGGAGGCCATGGGACTGAGGGAGATGTGCAGGGCGTGGGCACGCTGGTTCCACCCCGCCTGCGGGGGGTAGGGGCACATCTATGTGATTATTCAGAACGTGTCCTGGGCACATTTCAGGCTGCGGGTGGGAGAAGCTGCCCTGCTTGTTTCAGATTAGCTGCAACCCTTAGAAATAACGTTGTCCTGTCCCATCTTTGTGTTTTGATGAGGTGGGGCCTGTGCGTTCATGCACAGCCTGCTTGTTTCTCCCCTTCCCCACGTCTGTGTAGCTGCAGCGAGCTCTGGGTTTATACCTGAAGCTCCGCATTTGTATTCATGTATCGTAAAGGTGTCAGATGAGTAGGAGAGCCCATCTCTGCTCCCAGAGCAGCTCAAGTGAGGAAGAAAAATCCTGAAGGTGCTGCTTCTCCTCAGTCCCAGCCGTGTGCTTTCCTTCCAGAGCCTCTTCTCTGGCGTAAGCGGCCCTGCTTGCCTCTGACCTGTGACATTTGGATGTGAAAGGTGGAGCCAGACAGGGAACCAGCACCCTCCAAAATGGGGTGACAGTGGAGATTTTCAGAGGGCTGGGTGAGAATCGCAGGTTTCTCAGATAAATCCCTAGTCGCTGGTCTCGGCTTGCGGGCTGACCAGGGCCCGCGAGGTCAGGGTTGTGCAGGCACAACTTTGTTTAGATGTTCAGATTCCTTTGTGAAGCCAAAAAGCGTCCGTCTCACGCACACACGAAATTCCAGAGATGTCAGACAGAGGGGTTCCCATGGAGCACCCTGCCTCCGGGCTCTTGCCCTCTCTGGCTCGCACAGCCTCAAAACCAGACTGTCGCAGGGAGCTGCGGCGCGAGAGAGCCTGTGCTGGATTTCCACCGAGGGACTTGGGGCTGCTCCCATCCTCTCCTCGCTGCTGCATGAGGTGCTGTGATGAGTCTGTGCTGTGCCACCGCTGCATTACGTGCGCAAGGAAGCATGCGGGGAATGCGTCCCGAGTCCTCCACAGGCAACGAGCGTTTCGGCTGGTTTTTGCTGTAACAGAGAGGCAGGACACGTCCCTCAGTTTCTGCTCGGCTGAGTTCGTGTCTGCCTGCAAAGGACCGTACAGGCACGCCTTTGACCGTGGGCTGGTGTGAAGCGTGTTCCCAGAGCTCGTGTTGTTCACGCTGGAAAATCGAACCTTCCTGCAGCAGCAGCCAAGGTTGCTTGGGTCGGTCGCTGGGAGAGGAGACTGGCAGCGTGGCGTTAAATAGCATATATATTGCTGCAGGTGCCCGGTGTGCGTGGGACAGCACTGCGATCGCGGCGCAGCTCAGGTCAGAGGGACGTTGCTGGGTGTCTCATCCAGACCCTGCTTCCAGCAGGCTGCTCCGGGCCTCGATCCTGGCTTTCAGCTCTGCCACAGTACAAAGGTTGCCTGAAAAAGGGCTGCCAGAGCTGGCCTCCCGGGAACGCGCTCATTCCCCCGTCTTCTGCAGCAAAGATGTTTCCAGCTTGTATTGGTGAATATAGGTTTATTCTGTAGTTTCATACAGCATGAATAGCTCTTTCGGCTTATCTTTTTGCTATACACTTTTTTCAGATAGAGGTTTTCTTCTCTTTTTCTGTTGCCTTGAGTCTTCAGATTAAAGGCGTTCTGTGCTAATACACTTTGAGGCGTTCCGGAGGCATGTGTTAATAGGATATATAGCAGTCAGCTTATTAGCGTGATGACTCTGGGTTAGCTCCTGGAGCTGAGTGGCTGTGGTAGGTGAAACTTCTCTTTCTGGTGTCTTCCAGGCAGTATCACAAGGAGACTTGTCCAGTAGCTGGAAGTGCTGTTTGTGGAGATGCTGCGAGGTGGTTGCGTAAGGCAAACTGGGAAAAAGCATACAGTGGTGACCAAAACTCTTGGGTTCCCATTATATCTCTGTTCCCTGGTCTAAAAATATACTGAATAGTAGTATTTATTGTAATCAGGCAATAAATTCTGGAAACATAAGTGGGAATTAGCTATGTTTATTTTCAGTGGTAATGAAAACAATCTTGGTGGCTGATATCCAGCATGGCTTGTTCGGCACGATGATGGGGATCCAGATCCTGTTTCCCCTCTTCAACATTTCTTCTAAACCGCCCCAGGCCTTTTCCATGCCACTCCTTGGGGACAGGCACTCAGTTTCTCTCTTGGCTTTGTCCCATGGCCATTTGTATGTGCCAGGTGTCTTCTCCTCCTCTTCCTCGTGGTGGGGAAGGGAAGAGGTCCTGCTGGTCAGATCAGTTGAGTGCACGCTGGGAATGCATCTGCTGCCTTGGGTGAACTTGGGAAAGTCTCTTACTAGATAAGGTGATAAGATTAGTCTCTTGTCGGGGTTAATTGTGAAATTCCATTAAATTAAAAGCCTCAGCACCTTCTGAATAAGTAATTTTGAAAAGAAAGTGGGGTATTCTGCTATGTCCTTGTTTGTCTATATTTTGGGTTCGTTTTAAACAGACTGAAGGAAAAGTTATGTTTGTGTTTTGGACTTTGCTTTCTTGGTTTTGAATAGCTCATGAGGGATGGAATTCTCAGGCTGACGAAAAGCTGAACTTTCTCATCCTTTAAGGTCATTTTGGAGGAAATGTCTCTCATTTTTGGTTCCATAGTTTTCTCTGTTTTAACCAACTTTCCTTATTCTCAAAGGCAACATTCATGTTTGCAAAACATTGTGTGCATAATGCCCGGCAAATCCTGTTTTGCTCCTTTGTAAACTCTCATCCAGGGCTTGTGATAGGGACAAAATACATAGAATCATTTGGTTGGAAAAGACCTTTGAGATCATCGAGTCCTTAATTAAGAAAGACCTCACAATTAGTTAATTAGGCTTCATAAACATTATAGGGAAATAGCTAAATAACAGCTTAAGAAAAGGAAGCATGTGGGAATTTTGCTTTTAGTGTGAAAAAGTCAGAGAGGAATTCAAGCCAGAGACAGTCAGCTTGTTTGCAGAAAATTAAAACTGATGTTGCATTCACAGGTTGTGAATGTATCATCTTGGATGTATGTTGTATAAGAAAAGAAGGGAAGCTTTACTCTCCCTTCAAACTTAGCTCTGCAAGTCAGCAAAAGCCAACGTTTTAAGCCTGTGCCAATTAATTTGGTTCTGTAGATGTGTGTAGGATTTTTATTTTATGTTTTGTGGGTTTTTTTGGTTTGGTTTTGTTTTTTAAAGAAGGAAAAGGCCGCTGAGACTGAAGCAAAGCTGAAGGCAGTGCCTGCAGTTCAGCTGTTTGCTCGCAAGTGTTAAAGTGAGCAGGCTGGTGCAGAAGGGGAATATGTCGAGTGTGCAGATCCCTGCTCCTGGCTTGCTGCTGGGAGAGCTCGGCGTCCGGCGTATTGCTGGGATATCAGTACAAGGTGTGCCGCGGGAATCAAAACACCGCTTTGGCACCAGTAGCGTGGATACAGGAAAGCAGTTAAGGAGTTTGCCTAAGGAGTTCCTCCCTTAAAAGGAGTTCTGCTTTCTCACTTGAATCCCTGTCCACCTTCTTATGGGTAGGTGACTTCAGTGCATGTTCAGCACGCTGGATTTTTACAGGTGTTCAGCACGCTGGATTTTTACAGGTGTGAAGCAGAGCGTTTTCTTCCCCGAAACTAGCCTGGGGCATGTGGGACATTGTGAAACATTGATACTGGACCAGTGATTTTTTTTTTTTTTTTTAAATTTTTTTTTTGCTGAGATGCTGAGCATTGCACTTCACAATGCCCTCACTGGTACTCGGGGTTTATGAACAGCTCTTAAAAATGGGCCCAAAAGCTTTCAAGAAAGGCGTCACTTCAGGCAACATAACCTTTAGTTAGCCCTAAAGGAGAGAACCTCAGTTTCTGAGGCTTCTTCCCTCTGTAATGCAGAGTGGCTTTCATTTTTATTTGGCATGTCTCGGTGGTGACTCCGTATCTGGTTTCTTCAGTGATGTTTTTGCCTGCCTGGAGTGCAGCTGGGAGCCGGGAGGGATATGAATAAAGGCTTGAGTGTCTGGGAAAATTCTTGGCATTCTTAGGAGAGCGGTTTAAAGGGGGGCTGGGAATTGTGTTTTTTTTAGTGTGAGGTTTTTGCTGGGGAAGACTGCAGAGTGGGCTGGGAACTTGTTGTGAGCATGAAGGGACTGGAGATGACCGGCTGAAGCGGTGTCGTGTATGTGGAGGGATGGCTCAGCCGTGGCTGTGTGCTGTCTGTTGGCAAAGAGAAGGAACTCAAGACCACCGGGGCTTTGCCCTGCCATTGGTGAAGGACAGAGCAGTGTTAGGCATCGCAGTGCTACAGTTTACAGTCCTTTAGGGCTGCCATGGTGGGGAAAACACTGTTACCCTCCCTGCACGGTCACAGTGAAGGCAGAGTTGCTCACGCCGTCTGAGATGTGTCCTGTTTGGCCACGTACCACCACCGGCGTGGACTGGAGCGAGAGGTAGCAGAGAAGCTGAAGCACAGCAGGTTGCTATTGTAAGACAAGTGGTAGAACAGCATAAACCCCGCATCTAAAATTATCTCTGTAGGGTTTGGTTGGTTTTTTTTTTTTCTTCCTTTCTTCTTTTCCCAGCCTGTTATTAAGTGCTCCACAATGGGGATCTGGAATTTTGAGCACATGCTTAAGATTAACTGAAAACCTTCAGAGTTGTGTATGTGCTTGCACTTTGCAAATCTGCTTGAGATTAGGTCGCATTTGGGTGTGACAGTTTTAGGTTAAGAGGTGCTGAGATCTCCGCTGGCCAGCCCCAGCCGAAAGCGTGCTTCCTTTCATCTCCAGCGCTAAAGGCACATGAGAGGTCACGCTTACTGCGCCTAAGCCCTCTGTCAAGACCTGCTGTGCTCAGCGTCCTCTGCATGTTGTTAGACAACCTCAGATCTGGTCTCATTGCCTCTCTTGGGCCATGTCTTTCTGCTTAGTAGACTACAAAGTGCACGCTCATTCCTTGATGCTGTAATACCTCTGATAGTCCTTAGCCTGGGAGTACAAGAAAGACAGTGTTTTGATGTGTGATAGCGTCTATTTGGAATGTTGCTAGCGCCATAGAGATGCTTTTCAAACGTCAGGTCTGGTGTTGCTGTCACTACCCCTCAGCTGCTGAGCTTGGCAAAAGAAATGTTTTCTTCATGGAAACCTGAGTCTGTACTTGCTGCTGTTTCTTTGCAAATGTCAAGTGGCATTTGTTGAGCCAGTATTCAGAGATGGGGTAGGATCTCCTGAGGGAGGTGACTTGCCAGATTTTTCTGCACTGATCCAGAAACTGGGCCAAGCCCCAGGGAGTGCCTGTTTGGACACAGAAGCTGAATTTGGCTTCCGACACTGTTTGCCCAAAGGTCTTTAGGCAAGTACTTAACTACTCCATGATTCAGTTTACTTGTGAAATGATGATAAAACTACCAGTGCCTCTGTAAGGAACCTTGCAGGGACGGGTGTTTGGGGAGGTCCCCTCGGCGTCGCACAGTTGTGGGGTTGGGGAAGGGACCCTGCCCATGCTGGACCATGAAGCAGACCTCTCTGTTCTGCGGGTTTGTGGGCAGCTCGAATTGCCCTGCCCGGTCGGAGAGGGGCCAGGCAATGCCGGCAGCTGTGGCTGCTCGGGGTGCCAGCATGCGTGAGCCTGTACGTGGGACCAGCTTGCTCCGCTTGGATTTAGTAAACAGCCGGATCTCATTCAGTCCTTTCTCTGCTCAGTTGCAAATGGGGCTCCCTGCATCAGGACTGAATAATTTCCTGATTCCATGCATTTCCATTCGGGAGACAAGGGAATAGCATCCTACAAACCCCACTGGTATGCGTATTAATCTCTGTTGCACGCACTGTTGTGGTGGTGGATTGTGGACGGGGAATCAAGAAGGTGAAGTCATTGCTTTGTGACTAACAGCAGTCCCCAGCTGTGCCGGGTGCCGAGCCGGCCCCTGCAGAGCGATGGCCGCTCCGTCCCGCCACGGGAGCGCTGCCAAAGGTGCCGCAGCCGTGCGGAGCGGGGCCCGCGGGAGCTTTCCCTGCTCTTCCTCTTGCTGGTCTCTGAGTCAGGCTGATCGGGGAGCTGCAGTCTGTCTGCTCGCACTGTTTTATCTTTCTGTTTTGATTTGATTGTAAATTGGAAGGCAGAGGATCTGTCTGCGCTCTGCACTTTGCAGGGTGCCTGGCACGCTGATCCATGACTCCACGTCTACCGCAGTGCGAAACGACGCGCCCGTGGGTATATCCAGTGCTATAGAGCTACTGCAGGGCGCCGGCGTGAAGGTAACAGACTGCACCCAGGCTGGAGGGGGACCCATGCTGCAAAGTCCTGGAGGATTTGGTATTATTTAAGGTCAAGATGTCATCCAGGATTGAGGAATTTACAAACAAAAGTGTGCCTCGGTAGTGGGAATTGAAGCACTATGGAAAAGTGCCTTGCAGGTTTTATGTTGTTGCCTCTTGCTATTCTGTAAGTGTGTGTGGAAAATGTAAATGGAAGAAGCCCGGGAAGAGAGGGACCTGAAATACCGCTGCCTGTGAGCTCTTGGAACAAGAAAGCTCTCATCCGAATGGCCGTGCCTCTCCCCTGCGTGCGGGTTGGCATTTGGGGAGCTGCAGCCTGGCCGCAGCTCAGGGAGACCCCGGCTCAGAGGTGCGAAGCCTGCGGAGGTGCCGGAGGGAGCGTTTGGGAGCAGCAGGTGCCTTTGGGTTGAAGGTCATTGCTCAAGTGTAAGCCCTTTTCATTTAGCAGAAAGAAGAAAGGACTGAGTTTCCCCTCCTTTTTCCCCTGTAGGTCTTTGCTGTTTTGCTTTGGAAAATGTCAGCTGTTCATCTTACTCATGTTTTGTTGGGCCGTAGAAATGGGAAAAGGCACCTTGGATACAGAACAGTGCTGTGCTATCCCTCAGGGTATAAAACCAGGAGCCCTCGCTCAAGTCATGGTTTAGCTGTTTAGCAGTTCTTATTTTTCGCTCTTGGTTTTCCAGGGCATATTCACAAGTTGCTTGTACGCTGCTGAGTCTGCTGTAGCAGGGCCCAAGATTTACATTACAACTCCCATCATGCCAAGTTCGTAAAGAAAAAATAAATATCACTGTTTAAAAAAATAAATATCACCATTTATGATTGTGGCATTCAGTTACGCTTTTGTTTACCCATATGCTTTCACTTGCTTCATTCAGGAAAACAAAACTGAGGGTTGTCTCGAGCAGAACACACAAGCGTATGTCACCAAAGAGCATGTCTTGTTGAGATTAATTGAAAGATGATACTTCTCAATATCTTCTTCCTTTTTTTTTTTTTCCCCCTAAACAACTGAGGTCAGAATAGTCTTTTGTGTCCAAGTTCCAGTCTGCTCATACTGCTCCTGGTGTGAAAGCAAGAACAGGGGCAGCACATCTAAAAGCAGAGTGAGCTGCTCCGCTCTGCACCAGGAGCCCCTGGTTGAGGGGGGCAGTTGAGGGGCAGCTGAATGTGGAGCTGATCTTCTCGCTGCTGACGTCCCCCGTGGGTTGTGCAGGCAGTGATAAAGCCACTTTTCCTGGGAGAAGTTGCTGAAAAATGTAATGACGCAAAGTGAAACTGATGCTAATTTGGAGGTGAAGCATGAAGAGACTGAAAGAAGAGAAACTGCGATCAGATTTTTATTTCTTAAGGGATCGTAGGCACAGTGGTTGATGCTGTAGCCTGTGCCACTTCTCGCAGGTTTCTTTAATCCCTCTGTCTACTAGGAAGAGCCTAATTAATATGTGAATACCGTGTTGACGCTCTTATAGGGATCTGGATTTGGTCTCTCTATTGTGTTTCTCTGCCTTTTCTTGTCACACTTGCAATAAAGGGCCAAATAACATATCATCTTCTACGGATGTGGCTTGTGGCCAGCTGCACGGCATCGCTGCCCGTGGCGATGCTGCTCCCTCCCAGCCCCGCGGTCCCGCTGCACAGCACGGTTTGTGGGACCCTGCTGTGGATGGGCTTAGGAAGCTGATGTGGGTTTGAAATGCTGTTTTGGATTCCCTGGGCAGCTTTGTGCTGGTGTGGCCGCAGGATTGAGCCAGTGTGCTGTTGTGCATCCCCAGTCTCCAGCAGAGCGTGGCTGGGAGCCGGGGTGGCTGGTGCCTTACAGCAGGTTTGAAGCACTATGTTTGGAGGTTTCTTTTCAGTTCTTGTGGTGCTCAGCTAAGTGTGGCCATCTGTGCTACCACAGGCATGCCTGTCTTTCTGCTGCCTGCCAGGAGAAGGGTCCTGTGACATGGTCGAACCAGAGCCAGAGATCGATTTCCCTCTGGGATTGCTGTTGTTCCCGTGGCCGTGCCCCCAGATGCCATTTGTGCGCCTGTTGCCTTGAAGGACTCTGCTTCTCGGCCTGACTAGGGCATCCGTGAAAATATTTAAAGGATTTTGGATTAATAAATTCTGCTCTGACCTTCTGATGACTCTTGTTTCCCACCAAATTCCAGATTCAGAATACAAATTATCCCCTTGTCTCTCTGCTTCAAGCCCTGAAGATCAGCTCAAGGCACAGAAGATCTTCAAAGAGCATGTGCAAAGGCTCCAAGTAAACCCCAGGTAGCTGCTCATTGTAGGATGCCATTAGTGACCCAAGAAGTGATGTTCAGGGATGCAGTGGCTGTTTATGGTGGGAGTTCGCACTCAGACCCATCACAAACCCTGAAGTATCATGTTGCAAAATGACCAAATGGGCTTCAGGAAAGCTTGACTGCCTTGTGGTTATTTGCAGCCGCAGGATGGGGTCTTGCCTGGTAAGAAGCAGGAGAGTTACCTCTCCAGGCCGTGAGATGAGGGACCTAATTCTCATCGGGTGTTGCAGAGGGCGGGAGTATTGCAGAGACCAGTGCAACTGGAAAGGGCAGGGCTGTGTTTCTGCCTGGCTCTCACCATGGCCGATCCCATCCAGCTCTGCCACGTAACCTGCCTGCTCCTGTCCTGCACGGCAGTTGCATTGCTGGCACCAAATGTGGAAAAAGCCCTACTGAAATTCTTAACTTTTGTTTAAAACAAAACCAACACCCCCCCCCCCCCCCANCCCCCCCCGACATTGCTGCATTACTGCTGCCCTCATCTATTGCAGCATTTATATTCTGGATTATTTATGCTGTGCTTTGCAGGCTGGCTCCTTCTGCTGGAAAGAATTCAATTTTGAGTGTGACCTTGTTGTCTTTACTCGCAGGTGAACCATGTCAAGCTGTCCTTGAGCTAGCCTGGGCAGGCGGGAGCTGGCCAGAAGGGTTAGTCATTTGGGGTGAGACTCGCAAATCAATTGCAGGCAGATGGAGGAAGAAGTGCTGGTGGTTGCTCATCAGGGTGGTGGGTAGGTTCCTGTCAAGGGCACCAAACACCACAAGCGAGCAGAAGAATTGGTTGTATTCACAAGGCTGTCAAGTCTGTAAGCTCAGTGGATTGGAGGGAAAGAATAAAACAAGAAAACTTCCCCCCCACCCCCTTCCTTTTCTTAGTCTTATTACTTTGCAGCAGTTGTTGCCGTTGTTTGTCCTAACACAGCAACAATCCCTTTGGAGGCTGAATGACAGCTGAACGCACTGCAAGCACAGCAAATGGTTTTCTGCTTTGGCTATCAGCAGCATCTTGGACTTGAACCAGATTATTATTGCTGCTTACAGAAATAAAAGGAAACTGTGCATTTCAAGGTCACTGACAAAAATATTTAACTGAAGTTTGGCTCGTTGGTTTAGCAGCTTTAAGAGATGGCAGTCAGTTTTGAGTAAGTGTATTCTTGTCCTCTAACGAACAGCAACCAAATGCCAAAAAAAGAACAGAAAGAGAGAGCCCTGTGCGTTCGCATTTGGGTTTCCTCCGGCCGAAGCATGACTGAGTTCTCAATGCAGCCTTGCCTAGCTGGAGCCTATTTTAAAATGCAGCCTTGTCGAGCTGGAGCCTATTTTAAAATCCCGAGCAGTGGTGCTGCCTGTTGCCTGGAAACCTCCTCCCAGCCTCGGGCACTCTCAGCCTAATCATAGCCATCGGCAGCCTTTATTTATTTCCCATCCAAAATGTCATCCCAGGCTTCTGGTTTGTGATTTTTTTTTGTTTGCTTGTTTTTATTTATTATTTCAAATGAAAAGACACAAAGTGTAACCATCAAACGCGGTGGCTTTCTGTAGGAACGGCTTGCTTGGCTGTCACCGCACTGCAGTGGTGGGAACAGGCATTTTAAGCTCTGTAAGGTGGTGGCTCGGAGGGGCGGGGGGGAGAGGAGGAGTGGGTGCTGAGGGGATGGGGCTGACAGCTCGACGAAGCCCCCCAAGCTCTGCTGATGCACGCAGTGGCTTCCTGCGCCTTGTGACAGTCTCCTTAAGAGAAAAAACAAACCTAAACCACTCTGAGCCCTTGCCCAGCACACATGTGCCCAAGTTCCCCTTCCCGGTGCGGCTGCACCATCCCATGCCCGCGGTTCAGCATTGGGCTGCCTGGATCAGCATGGACTCGCTTTTCTCCGTGTGTGCTGGGGAATTGTCCTGCAGTTGGGGTCTGTCCCTGCAGAGCTGTTAGTCTGAGCTTTAGCAGCTCGCTGTGGTGACAGATGAATGGAAGAAAGTTTAACTTGGAGGTTTCTCTGTCTTAGGGGCCCTTTTTAATTCACCTAAACGCTTGGCCACCTTAAAACCTTAATCGGTGCCGTCTCTCCCACAGGAAAACTTTAAATGATTGCTATTTCCGCTTAGTTAGTGAGCATGGTCGATCCTGATGGGATGAAACAGAATTGATCACAGGAGCCCAGCTACGATTCGGTTGTGTTTCTGCCCGAGGAGTCCCTCGGGAGAGCGCTGGGCTGAAATCATCTGAAAGTCGGTAACAAATGCTAAGCAGGACAGCCAGAAGGTTTGTACGTGAGGCATGGGAGCTGCTTCAGTTGTTCACAAGTTGTTCTTGTGATTTAAATGGTTTATTTTATGAAGCTGAGAATATTTGTTCTACCAAAGGCAGAACTAAAGGAGGCTTTGACTCGAGATGCAGTTGAACAAAGGTTCGTGTTTTGTTTAGCAATCTTATTGCAGGCATAGAGCAATATGCAAGGCTTATCACGTCATTTCTTTTCTTTTCCTTTTGAGTTAATTCAAGCCAGCTTAGGCTCTTCTCGGGATATGCTCTTGTCTCGCAGTCTTAGTGCTGGGACATTAAGTCCGAATTGTCGGGGACAGACAGAAGAACCAGAGCCAGGCAAAGGGCAGACACTTTTTCCATCCCCATCTTCCACTGTGTGCTGGTGATTTAAGAAAAACAGAGTCATTTACCAAAGAAACTGGGAGGGTGAATGCATCATGGTCTGAAATCCTGTATCCTTGCTTCTCCATGGAAGGATAAGCGTGCTCGAGAGGCTGCAGGGGCAGTGCTCCGGTCCCTGGGTTCGGACAGCAGCGTTCAGTTGTGCGGAGAGGTGGCAACATCTGTTGAAATATTTGTGCAAATCCAAACTCTGCTGTTCTTAACCACTAGAAACAGAAATGACCCGTCTGTCGAATACTCTCTTCTGGAATTATAGCTGACCTGGTCTGCCTCTCCATATAACACAGGGCATAGACCTGGTGTCTCCTGGGACGTTTTTTGTCTCAGTTTCTAAGCAAAGCTTCCTACAGGTGATCAGCTTTGTCTTCCTCTGGGGGAGGGAGGAGACAGAAGGAAGAACAAAGTGCATATGGGGGAGGCAGGAACAGGAACAGCAGAGAAACGGTGGAAAACTGTGTGGTCACAGATGGTAAAGCAAGAGGATTCCTCACCCTGCCTGTGCAACCAGCACCCCTGGATGCGTGAGCGAATAAAACCACGCTGCGAATAAAACCAATAGCAAAGGGAAAAAGCTCAAGTACTCGGGGGAAAATGCAGAGCCTGTCAAGCTGAATTCAGTGCTGGAGGGTTTAAGAAAATAAAATAAAAAAGGACAAGGAGAAATGAGTGCTAAAACACATGATAGTGGGTTTTCCTTTGCTAATCTCTCCCAGCTGCATGCAGTTGGAGCTCATGCTAGTGTTTTTTTTTTCTTTGTAGCCTGGTAGCTTAGTTCTCCCAATTCCCCATTAAGATCAGTATTTTTCCCTCTCTTTTCTGTTGTTGGTGGCTGTCGGAGGGTTTGAGCTGTGGCGTGCCAAAACACAAGCTCTGGTGGGCAGTGTTAGGGTTTGTGTCGGTGGCTCTGCAGTGCCCGGGAGGGTGGTTTGTTCCTGGGCTTGATGGTTCCTCTCACGTCCCTGAGTTGCCTTCTCAGTGCAGCTCTGCTAATTTGGTTTCTTCTCCCTAGCAGAATGAAGAGAAGAGGAGCCTTTCCCTGGGGGGCCATGTCGGCTTCGACAGCCTCCCGGATCAGCTGGTCAGCAAGTCTGTCACACAAGGCTTCAGCTTCAACATCCTCTGTGTGGGTGAGCACCGTCCTCTGCAAACAGACGTGGGCTGAGCCGGCGGCGCGGTGAGGTTGGGACCAGGATTTCTTGCGTGTCCTGCTGTGCCCGGGGCCTTGGCAGTGACTTTAAGCGATTCAGAAATGCCTAACTCTTTTTAAAAAATGCATAATAATGTCAATGAACTTGAGCTCTCTAGAGCTTGATGCTTCCAAGTTGTGACTTTCCCAAGTGACTGCTGGACACTCGTTGTCCAAAATTAGAGTTTTGGGAAAGGCTTTAATATATCAACTTTCTGCCTTCGTCAAAGGGAAGGGTTAGGAAACGGGTGTGGGACTGTCCAGCTCTACATTGAGCTGAGCTGCTGGTGCGGGAGCTGCAGAGAGCGGCAGGGAGGTCCAAGTGCCTGAGCCTTGTGGGTCAAACCAGAAGAATTTCCATAATCAGTGAGGTGTTGCTCATCTCCTCCACTGCAATAGCTTTGCAATAGGAAGGATCAAGGGAAGACTGTATGCGCCAAGTTAAATATTTCCCTTTGCAGACTGGGGTGGCTGGCATGAGCGGCTTGTCGGTGAATACGGTGTCGGAGTAGATGCAGTCAGAGGCACCGTGTGTTAGCTGAGAGCTGCTGGTGATAACTTGGTCATTTCTGAGTGTAAGCCTGCACCCCAAAGCGAGGGATAAGAGGTTTGTGTCTGGGCTGTGCCTGGTTGATGCTTTCCCAGGGTGAGTCAGAGGGCTTGAAGCATGACCATCTCTGTGCTAGGAAAGGGAGAGGGAGTGTTCCTGTCTTTATGGATTGTAAAGTATTTGTCTTGAAGATTGTGAGCAGGTGGGAGAGGCTGACTTTAAAATAAGCTCATTATATATATTCTTGTTTCTTAATTTTTGTATTGATGTGATCTAGCAGGCAGTGCCGGCTAGAGTACTAGAAACCAATTCCTTCCAGTGATGAGCATTATTTTTACTTTGGCTGGTAGGTCTGAAGTATTGTAACCTGCTAGACCAGCAGAAATACACCCAGAGCCCGCAGCTCCCTGCCTGGCCCTCAGTCTGCCCGAAGAGAATATGGCTCTGTACAGACTGTGCAGTGAAACCCTGACAGCTTGCACAAGGTGCTTGTGCCATACCTAAGCCACTTTTGCATATCCAAACCACAAGTAAAAAGCATGGCTGAAATCACAGTTGGAACTTCGTAGACTTGTTCCTTAGCAGAAGGGTAATTGCAGCAGAGGACAATATGTTTTTAATTAGTGTTGTTCTTGGGGACGCCAGAATGGATACTCCTGCATTCTCATCTGGCCGTACCATTTGTGACACACTGGAAAAAATGACCTCATTCTTTTTGGACAAGAGGGGAAAAAAAACCTGCCCTGTACCCCTCTTTGCCAGTTCCTGCTCCCAGCTGTGCCCACAACTGAACAGGAGAATGTGGCTTGCATCAGTAGTGAGTTCTCCATATGCCTTTCCTTTCAGATTAATCTAGAGCACCAGGCTGTTTTTATTTCCTTGCGCAACTCTTAGCTACAGCTGGTGGGAAGCAGTGTGTGCCTCTGCCCTACTCTGAGCACCATGAGGTATTGATTCTCCAGTGAAGAGCAGAACCTGCGGTGCTTGAGGAAGGAGAAAGCCCAAACCCCTTGGCAGGCATGGCACCTCCCTCAAACAGAAGCTTGCTCGCCCTCCTGCTCTCCCATCGGCGCGTCCGCTGCAGGGCTCCTCGGAGGTGGCTGGCTTCGGCTCGGTAGAAGCAGTGGCTGGCTGTGCCGCAGGTGTAGCACAAGGGGCTGCCTGGGACACGAGCGGGGAGTAGGAGGCTATTTCCTTGGATTTTGCCTCTCTTCGCTCCCTTGGCCGATAGGGCTGCGTGTAGTGAATGAGGAGTTTAAATAGGGCCCCTTGTAGGCCAATCTGGAAGATATCAGAGTCTTGTTTAGTTACCAGAAGCAGCAGTTCAAAGCCTTTCTGGCTCACAGACAGCCTGTGAGCCAAATATTCTGGGATGGAGCTTGGTTTGTGATGCGTCCCAGGTGTCCCTCAGTGGCTGTTGGAACAGGGGGCCTACAGATGGGAAACTTCTCCTCATCTTGCCCTTACTGGTTCTCCAAGAACTATTCTCTCCCTACCAAGTTTCTCTGCCATCCCCTCTTGACTCCATGTTCTCTCCCTCTGCGTATCTCAGAGGTTCAAGTTGGCAGAATTTTTTCTACTACTGGAAAGACGAAGATGCCTTGGAAGTGCCCTGCTTCAGTGCTCCTGCACAGGGCTTTGCTGGGTCTATAGTAAAAACGGACCGTGGAATGTGGCCTCTGAAAACATTGTCGTGCTTTGGCATCTGCGTCACAGATGCTATATGGCATTTTGGTATTGATTTCGTTTTGGTTTCCCCTAAACAGCATTCTTGTCTCCCCTTGGCTGATCGGCATGAAGAATCATTGGGCAACAGGGCAGCCTTGAAGGCGGCAGAAATACTAAAGGGAAACTCCAGAAATCAAGAGCAATGTGTGATGAAATTGGCCGTGTTGCAAACCCCATCATCTGGGCTGGGTTGCCAGACCTCCCAGTGCAGCTGGAGCTCTTCAGGGCAGAGCAGCACCTCTTGCTCTCTGTCAGGCAGCTGCTGTCTTGCTGAGGTTGTTTGGATGCCTGTGGATGCTCATGCCTGATACGACAGAAGAGTTTGTTGCTTATTTCCTCCAGTTTGGCCAATTCTGTTTGCTGCACAGGTGGTCCTATCATCTGAAGGCATAGACATGCTGTCTGTGATGTGTCCGTGCAGAACGGGACCATCTTGGACAGTTTGCATGTACCAAGCCAGATCTCAGCAGCTCTCAAAAAAAATTGTACTCTCCCCAGCTTCTCTGGTGCAGGATCCCGAGCAAAGTCAGGGTACATGGGGGGGGGGAAGATGGTGTGTTTTGCTGTGCTGTATGATCCTCACTGGGGAGGTGAGACCAAAGTGCTCTCTGTTAGCTTTGCATTAAGCATGGGAGGCCTTCGAGAACGCAGCTACCTTTGTGACAATTATATGTCTGTCCACAAGCAATTTGTAGTAACCTGTCACAGTATAATTTAGTTCTGCTCTGTAATTAATGTTCTTTGAAGTACCTGTGACAAATTCATGCTGCAGTGAGCTGATGATTTCTTCTTCCTAGGTGAGACCGGCATTGGGAAATCCACACTAATGAATACCCTCTTCAATACCACATTTGAGACAGAGGAAGCCAGTCACTACGAGAGCGCGGTTCGCTTGCGGCCACGGACCTACGACCTTCAGGAGAGCAACGTCCACCTGAAGTTAACGATTGTGGATGCAGTTGGATTTGGGGATCAGATAAATAAAGATGAAAGGCAGGTCTCGTGCCATCTGCTTGGCGTTTCTGGGCTTGCCTCTGATGCTTAGGCATGAACTGCCTGCAGTCCTGCTTGCAGTGTTGCAGAGGAGATGTCTGTGTTTAATAGAGTAGCTCCCTGCAGTGGCTCTGGTTCTGGGGACTAAGTGTAGAGGGAGTTGGGTGAGGAGCCAAAAAGAGAGGTCATGGAAGGTCTTTCCAGCAGAGAATGGTGTCCTCCAGGAGCGTGAGCAGTTAACAAGCTGTCCTCAGTGCAGGGTTGGGAATTATCTGTTCTGGCAGTGATCGGTGTCTCTGGACCTGTCTCATTTAATTACACAGACATCTTGTTCAAGCCTCAGGTAAAGGTTTTCTGGGGCTCCAAGGTCTCTCCTTGGTCATGTTGCATTGCTACAGCCAGATGGCTCAGCCCTGAGATCTGGGCAAAGTTTGATCTGTGGAAGTAGTCATCTCTCCATGCTCCACTGTCCTTAGACTTTGCAGTGCAGCCTCAGGAGACTCCAGCAACCTTTGGATTATAAGGTCTGTGTGCTAATGCCACACTTTTCCTGTTGTAAGGCTAAATTGTTTGAGTCTTGTAACTACTTTTTAAATGATACCATGGTATGTCTAGGAGAACTCCTTAAGCCTTGAAACTGTTTAATTTTGAGCTCCAGTATCTGGGTTGCTAATGGTATGGTTTTAGTTACAGGCCGATAGTTGAGTACATTGATACGCAGTTTGAAAATTATTTGCAAGAAGAGCTGAAAATCCGCCGATCTCTCTTCAACTATCATGACACGAGGATTCACGTCTGCCTGTACTTCATCACTCCAACCGGGCACTCGCTCAAGTCCTTGGACCTGGTGACAATGAAGAAGCTGGATAGCAAGGTAAGGGGTTGGAGACCACGGTCCCTCTTTCTGGAAGCGGTGAAGCTTCTGTTAACGTTGTCATGTGGAAGGCTCTGTTACTTCCGAGTAAGTGCTGGACTCCTTCCTGCATGTCAGCTGAGCTGTTTTGTGGACACTGGTAAAACTTAGTCTGCCCTGGTGGGTTGCTGAGGTTCTGTGCTTTTTTTCTCACTGGCTTTCCTGAAAAATGCCAGGTGAAAAACCTGTTTTCCAGCTAGCTGTGTGAAGTCTAGAGTGTCCATCACTGTAAGAATCTTACCCAGATTAGTTCATATTTATCAAAGCCACCGGCTGCATCTTTATTAGCTCTTCTTTACAGGTGTGCAGGTAAGGATGTGTTCCAGCTCCTGCAGTTGAACTGTGGAGCCACTTCTGATGTCCTGACCTGTCAGGAGGGACAGAAGGGCTGAGAGCAACCAAAACTGTCAGATGTCCTACGGTGGTGGTCAGTACAGAGGAGACAGGGGCTGAAGAGAAGCGTTGGGTGTGCGTGCTGGCACACAGGGAGTGCGTGAGCTGTCACTGCTGGTAGTGCCGGATGACCTGTATAGGAGATCACAGTACCTTCTGAAAATGTAAATATGGTGAGAAAGTCTCAAGGTCATGGGAATCCTAAAAGTGGGTCGTGAGAGGGTCTAGCTGGGGGTTGCTTCTTTGTGCATAAACTGTTACCGCTTTAGGGGGCAGTGGGTTACTTAGCTGGTTACCGCTGATATTCCTGCAGCTCGGAGGAGGTTTCTGACACACTTTTGGTGGTTCCAGCTGGCTTCCAGGGAGCTGCAGGAGGCTTCAAAGGTCACTCGTGACAGCAGCGTCTCTTCTTGTCTTTGCAAGCATTTCCTATCTTTCAGAGCAGTATTTTAGCAGCAAGGTGGTTCCTTTCAGATGGCAGATGCTGATCAGTCTACAGAGGGGGAAGGCAAGGCAGCTGGGACCCTGCAGTAACTGGGGATCCCCTGGATTACATTTAGGGAATGCTCTCTTCTCTGGCTGTTGTCCACGTGCAGATCTATCGGCCTTTCCTGGCGGGTAGAGTTCTCCCTCGTGGAGTCCATGCTGTTCGCCCTTGCCCCCCGGGCTGGTGGCCTGCTTTTCCTTGGCCCCACTCCAGAGTGGGTGCTGGCTTCCCATTGCAGTGGGCTGTTTGTAACCGTGGTGGCCGTTACACTGACTTCATCAGGAATCCAAAAACTTTCCCTTAATAAACTCTTGTCTCTTGGTGCGGTGCCAGCATTACATGTTCCCAGAAATATGTTTGGAGGAAAGCTTTTGCACGATTCCCCTTGGTGCTGGTGGTCCCACAAAGCTTTTCTCTTCCTTTCCTTCTGCATTCCCTACTTTTCACATCTCCCCGTGGCTGCCTTTAATGTGGTCCTTGGGTAGTACCAAAAATAAATCCTTTGTACTTGTGGAGAGATGAAAACTTTGTGTGCACGCAAGCTTTTTGTATTTCTAAACTTGCACTTAAATAGTCCTTTTTGAAGTCATTTTATCCCTTTGCTCTCATCTCCCTTCTTACCGCAGTGTGAGAACATCCTGGATTTCGTGGTTTGGTGGCCTCGCACAAGCAGGCACGTGGAAATGAGTAAG
>VYZW01033286.1:6685-26778 GCA_013401315.1 Balaeniceps rex
TTTTACTATTAAACTCGGAACTTCTTCTAATTCAGTGACCCACTTTGCACCCCTTTCCTCTTGATATAATTCCAACAGTTCAGTTAATTTAACTGAAGCTTCCACTGCCCCTGAATTTTCTTTTTCTGGGTCTTGGTCCTTTATTTTACCAACTTCATTTTCAAATACAGTCTTGTAAGGGCAGCTGAAGTATAAAAGAGGTCCAAGCTCCCTTTCAAAAGGTTCATATGTCACAGGAGGCACAGATGCCAGATCCTCAGGAGTATATTCAATATCAAAGCTTGGATACTTAAATGTTTCACGTTCCAGATCAGCAATTCCATCTTCATCACTTGAAATCTGCTCATATCCATCATCTCCTAAAAAGACGAAGATTCAGTTATGAAATAAAATCAATTATGGATAAACCAGTTCGCAACTGCTGAGAACCTGCTCAACATAAAAAAGTAGTAATTTATTCAATACAAGTATTACTGGTTAGAGAACAATCATACACTAACATACAGAAAGCTTTCTCTCTCTCCAGATATAACTGAAAGCCCCAGTTGACAGATTTTTTATGTAATAAGGGAGACATTTAAAAGAATGCATAAAGCAAAAAGTTTAACTAGGGTACACATTACTACAAGAATATTGTCCAATTTTCTTCCTATGATTGCATCTACCATAAAACTTTTAGCCTGAAATTTTGCACAGGCATGGGTGGGAACTTTAAGTAATACAAGAAGATGACTACTGACATTATTACATAAACAACTTTACTTGATTTTTAATTAAGAAATAATTTCTTTCACCACTTTCCTACATTTTTAAACAAAACATAACAAGATTAAATGTTCACTCTCACCTATAAAAGCTGTATCTATTTTCCTCTATTTATAGCAAGTAACAGGAAGATCTATTATAAAGGAATAAATATTCTACAGCAAAATACTGTTCTCAAGAGATATCAGAACCATAAGGCAGGCAATGGTGCAACGACAAAAGGAAAAAGATCCACTGCTCTTCACACCTAGTCATCATAATGGTACTGCCATCAAAATTTCATAAATCTTATTTTTTCTCCTTAACTTTTTACAACTTCACTTACCTTCACCTTCTTCCTCCTCTTCACCCTCTTCTTCATCTTCATCTTCCTCCTCCTCCTCCTCTTCCTCATCAGCAATACTCTCTACTGTATGCCCGTCATCATCATCCTCATCCTCCTCCTCCTCAACATCCACATCATCTTCATCTTCTCCCTCTTCTGCTTGATCTTCCTCCACTTCTCCATCATCCGAATACTGGCTTTCTTGATGAATGGATGTTCGATCAGGAGAAATGGGCTCAAAGTAATCCTCCCTATGGTCCACATCATCTTCTTTTTCCCCAACCACTAAAAACATATAAAAATTTTAAGAAATAAGAGTACTTCTCTGAAATCCAATGCTCAATAATACGTTTTAGAATTTTGCATTACGCATAGTGGAGTCACAAAAAAAGCATCTTGAAGAAAATCTTCAGGTGATTTGACTGAACACAAGGAACAATCACTTAGTTCAGTAAGACTATAAAGAAATATGTAAAGAGTTCTTGGTACTTTTAACCCATAAGGAGACCAGAGAACTCGGCAGATGCTGCAGAGGGATGGAGAAGGACAAGAATACGAGAGTCCACAGAACATTTATATAAAATATGAGCAGCATGTTCAAGCAGTGTATTGGTCAACAGCTGATATTCTCGAATCTACTAACTTTTAAATTGACACAATTTAACATAGCCAGCAGATTTTCTTTCAAATCCCTTTCCTATAACTGAATCTGTCCAGCAGGAGCAACAGCAGACAGGAAACCTGACGCTGGACAGGAACACAGAATTCTGCCTCCACCAAGCAGTGATGTGCAGCAGATAAAACACAGTCTGTTCTCATTTTACCTGACACTGGCATAGGTTCATCCTCATCATCATCAGGAGGAGGAGGGCCTGGAGGTGTCCTTGGTCCCCTAGGTTGTGGTCTTGGAGGGCTGCCATTGAACTGGTCTTCTTTCTCTCCATCAACTATATTTATTGTGAAAACAAAAACTTGCATTTAATGGAATGACAGGAACAGAAGCAGGAAATTTTAGTTTTTCGGTGCTACTTTTGACTAGGGAACACTGTCATTTCCCAGCTGTTATTTAATCTGTATTCTGCATCTGCAGTATGTGAGGCGGTTTTCTGAAGTCACTTTTGATGTAAACAAGAACTACATCAATAAGCAAGCTTATTAACACTACTGATGTTTTTTTAATACAATACTGGGTTAAAATTAACATGGGTAATTGCTATTTTTGGCTTTGACACTAGCAATACTGTAACTCTACCAATAATATCTGAGTTACTTTAAAAAAAAAGTTTCCATTCTAATCAACTGGTTTTTACAGTTTACAACTGCTTTTTATTACACAGAGTATTGCAGCCCAATAGCTGTACCTTGAACAAGACAGTTCTAATTTTACATCCAAAACCAAGACTGAAGCAGAAACTTGCTCATGGATTCTATTCATGGCCACTCTGTAATCCACTCCCAAAAAAGCACTAGACAAGAATCTACTTAAAACCATTCAGTATAAAACTAAAAGAAAATACAAAACTAACGGACAAAGACATAAAGCTAGAAAAATAAAGCCACTGAAATCTAAAATGTGAAAGAATTGGATTTTTTTANGGGGGTGGAGGAGGTGACTCTCTCTCATGACTTATTACCCTGTCAACTGAGCCATATATTGCCAAAGTCAGACAGTTGTACCATCCTCTTAGAACCAATCCATCCGTGTTGACCTGTTTTTTTTTAAAAAACAAAAAGTACTTAACACAAGACAACTTCAGAAAAGTTATTTTATTTTAGTATCACTGTATCAGTATCTGCATAAAAGCAAGAAAGGAGAATCGAGCATTAAAGTATCTCTCTACCCTACATTTTGAAAACTGAGAAAACTTTAAATATATCAATCATAACAACAAATAAATAATCTTTCTCTAAGAGCACTCAATTCCTTGCAACATATTGCCTAATCTACTACAGCCTATTAATGAAAAAAAACATTACCATGGGTCACACAAACACTGATCTGAAGGAAATAGACCCAAACAGAACTGAAAATTATGTGCTTAGCTGTGGCCTGCAGCCACAACGTTCTGATTCATCTTTGCTCATACATAGTGGATAGTTCTGTTGGTAATCTCCATAGGAATTGTCAAGCAATCAAATCTTCTACAGCTCATGCCATTATAGATGCAGACTCTAAAGTAATGAGTATCTGAACTACTGGCAGGTTTTAGAATAAGATCTTAAACAATAAATGCTTTACACAGTGCTAGCACACCACATGCAACCATATTTATACCTAAATGACAGACATGTAGAAAAGGAGGCTTAAATCACATTGCATTACCTTTGCGTTGGGTCTGAAAATAATTGAAGTGTTTTCATCGTATTCAAGGCTGTTAAATAAAATATACAAAGTCATTTTTCCATTAATATAAAGCATGTTTGTAGAAATGAAACACAGCAGTACTAAACACATAAGCCAATAATAAAACACTGAACAAATACATGCTCTTAAAAACAAGAGTGCAAAATCACTTATTTCTACAAAATACTTTTCATTAATATATAGGGGCTCTGTAAGTTTAAAAAGAACAGATTTTTTTGCTTTTTTTAAGCATGAACCTCTGTCCTCCCACACAGGAGGAAAAGGGCAACAACACAAACTAGCAAAAACCAGACCAAACACAAAAATCATGGGAGATACAGATTTTCTATTGTGCATTTTCTGTGCTAAAAAATTCTCAGGAAGAAAAGGTAGATAATGAAGTCACGCACTAATCTTGAAAGTACTTACCTCCCCAGCCTATCAAAAACAGGGGCACTTGGCTTGCTGACATTGTTGAAAAACAAGTCCAGTTGAAATGTATGTGGGGATGTCTCTCTGGAAATAGAACAAAAGTAAAAATTAAATCTGTTGAGCTCCTTATCAGAGTAAGTAGGACTAACAAGGGAAAAAAACCTTTAAATTATACTGCTTAAATAATTCCCCAAAATAATTACAAGTTCAGCAGACATATAAATGCTTGTTACCTTTTTACACAGGAGGTTCTATTGAGATATACAAGTTCAAAAAAAAAAATAACAGGAAGGTGTTCCTGAATCAGATACCTAGTATCTTTCACTTACCCATAAGCCCTGTTGTCAGGCAAACTTGTGTGAGCTCTCACTCCTGGAGGAATGACACGTACTTCATTTATGTAAACCACGCACGGAAAACGAACTACATCTACATTGGTACTTTGCTACAAAACAAAGAATAAAGAAAGTCTAAGAAATGTAAAATGCAAACAACATAATGTACTAATATTATTAACCAAATTAAGCTTGTAATCCTAATAATTACAAAATTCATTCTGTAAAACGCTAAACACTGTTAGACAGAATAGTTGGAGTTTGGGTTTTTTGGGGTTTTTTGGTTTTGTTGGTGGTTTTTTGGGGTTTTTTTGGTTTGTTTTTTTTTTTTACATACAACTTTCTGGCACTTTTAATATATTTAACACTATTTTTTATAGAAAGTGTTACTGGTTTATTTACATAATTGGTTCCCTTTAGTTAAAAGAATCTTTTAAACAGTAACAGGGTTTTTTTCTAACAGAAGGTATGTTAGTAAAGGTAAAAACTGGAACTTAAATTATTACAGAAAGATTGAGTGTATGGTTCCCTTTTAATAAAACGTATCAATTTTATAATTAAAGAAAAAAGAAAATGTGTTTTAATTTTAAACATTAGCAAATGTTCTATTTCAAATGTAATATTAGAAATTATAACAATACTATAAATCTGTTTTACTAGACCTGTACAAAAATTCCGTACGATGTTTATTTCTCCAGTTTTGCAACAACATCTGAAAACCTTTTGCAAATAACATTTCTGTTTACCACACAGAAATAGCAAGTATAAAGAAATGTTATGCTTCAGCACTCCTAAAAGATGTTTGAGCAAACTAGGAAATAATCATAAAGTCACAGTGAATTCCCATATGGCAGCCACCAAATTAATGCTGAAGGTCTCCTCTCACTAGATTCACTATATTAAGTCTTATTACATTTATACATCATCTCTATCATATATACTTACAAAATAGTAAACATAGATCAACTATATGTCCAACTGTAAGCATATAAAGACTTTCTTGAACAGAAGCTCAGAATCACGTTTCTCACTGAATGTTTCCAGTTAGAAAATTAGATTAGCAAAGACTGCACTAGTTAAAAAAAAAAAAAGACCAATCTAAGCATGTACCAACATAAATAAAAAATGAAAATTAAAAAAACTGATCTGCAGACAAAAGTCATATGACTTTCATCACAACCAGAAAGCAAAAGAAACCCCAAAATTACCAGCAAAAGGCAAGAAAGTACTAAGATTTTTAGAAAACTAATAACAAAGAAATAATCACAAGTGAAGTTTTAAAAAGAATATTTAAGTGTGTGCTTTTGGGCACATATTAGTGTCATTTAATAAGAAATCTATGCATGCATCCTTTAGCACACAAATACAACACTTCACCCTAAGGGCTGACATATTACAAGCAGGATGGTAGAACAAAAGGAACCCCACTATGACAGGGAGCATAGCTTTATTAACAGGAATGGGGTGACTGTAGCCTACGAGGAGTGATGGCTGTGGGAACTCTTTGCTTTGCCTTGAAAAAAAGGTATATGTGTCAGGTGGGAGATTCAAATTTCTGGAGGAAGGGCTGCTGCTGAGGAGGCTGCGTCCCCAGCAGCACCGCCCAAAGACAGACAAATTCCTGCTTAAATGATTTGGGATTATGCCCTGACAGCCATACATCAACAACATCAGGATGGAAGTGAATGCTCAACACATGTTAAACTGCATAGCTAACCCAAATAAATAATTTTATTAGAAAACTCAGCAGTACTTTTCAAGAACTGTGTGTTCCAAGGCAAGAATCACAATCCGTTTAGCTGAAGCATTAGTATAACATAAAGGCGGCTTTCCTGCAACATGTAAAATACATTTTGTTTTTTTCTTTAATGAAAACTCAATATGGTTCAGGTTTGGAAAACGTCACTGGCAAGAAGGAGACTGGCAGAAAACACTACACACAATTACAAACATTCAATAAGAGAACATACTGTCCTGGAAGCGAAGAGGAGTGGCTAGTGTTTCCTACCCAGGGGATCAGCAGTGGCTAGCATTTCCTGCCCCATACTGTCTTAAATAGTAGAATTAAAAATACATGTGGGCATCCCTGATCCTGGCAACTGGAAAGGACTCCAGAATAGCTTCCCGTTTGTTTTGAATCGCAGCATCAGCTCAAAACAGTTCATTTTCTTTCTCTAAGGCCTATCCATGAACACAGCATCTTTCTCAGGTTACACTACACTTTGTTTTCCCCGTCATGGTCCCCTTCTTCCACCATGAACAACACAGAATCCTGGGCAAACCTGCTGCAAGACAAGCAGCTTCAAGGATGCTCAGGATCCCAACAGCCTCAAAGTGGCATATTTGTATGAACTCCCTTTGCTAAAGAAAGCTTGAAATATTCCTTTTGCTCACGATGCATGTAGGCTGCATAAATCTAGGGGAACATCTCACATGCACACAAATACCCACCCTCCTCATTAACTACAGAAAAGCATTCGATACCTCTCAAGTGGATGGGTATGGTCCTCTGCCTGACTTCCGCCCTTATGGACTTCTCCAACGAGTTTTATCCCCTTTGTTTCCCAGTAGCTTCTCCCCGCCGTTATCTCTAAATCCCCGCTCCTGTCCCACCGCCGTACGCTACCTCAGCCCCCTACCCGCGGCACACCGGGCTGCCAGGACAGCGGTGGGCCGGGTGCACCGCGGGGTCCAGCGCCGCGGCCCGGGCAAGGCTTCGGGGGCAAGGCGTGGAGGGAGCGGAGATCGCCCCTCGGCGGGCACCTGGCCAGGGCCTGCTCCCTCCTGCCCGGCCACCCGCGGAGGCGAGGGCCACCGCCGGGGCCTACCCCAGCCCCGCTCGCCCCAGCGGTGCTCCGTGCCCCGCAGCCGCCGCGGCCCGGGGAGGCCCCGACGCGGGCAGGAGGCCGCCTATGACAGCCAGAAAGAAGGGATATGAGGAAAGCGGCGGCCCCAACACCCCCGCCGCGTTACCTCCGCGCTCTGGTGCTTGAAGGTGTCTAAAAACAACAGCTCGGTTGCCGTGTCCACCGCCATCTTGGCTCGGCCCGGGGGGAAGGGCTTCCGGGCGGCAGCGCGAGCGCTTCCGGGCCACCGCCGTGCGCGGGGCTGCGGGGAGGGGCGGGGCTGTGGCCACGGGGTGGAGCGGGGCTGCGAGGCGGATAGCGACCGTTGGCCCGCCCGCGCGGGACCCCCCGCCTTCAGGCAGCGCCGTGAGGGGAGGCAGGACCGGGGCTGGGGGCGGCAGCAGCCTCCGACGTGGGAGGCCTCAAAGCTGCCGCCCCCGCTGTTCCCCGGCCCGGGGAACACTTGCGGTGCTGCCGAGCGCACTGGAGCAGAGCGAGGGTTCGGAGAAGGAGAGCGGGGAGGCCGAGCGGGCTTTCCCCTCAGCGATGGCTGCCCGCTGGAGGCAGCGGAGGGGGAGCCGCGGGTCGGCGGCGTGGAAGCGGGATCGGTGCCGCAGCAGTCGTGCCCGCAGGTCGAGCTTGTGAGCGGGGCGGGGGGGTGCCCCCGGGCGGTGCCCCGGCTCTCCGGAGACCGAGCTCGGTGCGTGTCGCCGCCAATTTGGCTGTGCGCCACTGCCCTCTGCTCCAAGCCTTGCTTGTGCTTGGTTTCACAAGATTTCCAGCTGAACACTGACCAAATTCAGTCCTGCTTGAGAAATTTCCTTTGCAGCCTTTCCGTATTAAAAACTAATCCTTTTCAGATGTAAGAAATTGTCACTTCTCTCAAATACGTGTAGAACAACTTCTTGTAACCTTTCCGCAGCTCCTGATGTTCTTGTTTAGCATCCAGTGCCCTTCTGCAACAGTAACTAGGTTGTACGCATGTCAGAGACACCGTGAAGCCAAAGTCAGCCGTGGCCAGGAGAATGCTGTGGAATTGATCTCATGCAAGCCGTGCATGGTTACACAAGTTTTGTGTACAATCTCTATGTCTATAATAGCAAAACTGCAGCACATGCCTTTAGAGAAAGTCTAGAAAAGGATGTGTAACATCTCTGAACTGCCGACCAGAGCCTCAGCCACATCCCTGCGCTTTCCTTAATGGTGATACCTTATCTGTGTCTTGTTTCTGGAACAGCTTCTTAATGAAATAAGCTGTTCTGTGTGTGCTTCAGGAATTGGCGAGTCCCTTTTTTGTTTCGATAGCTAAGCTTGCTGCTCTCTCAGCACTCCAGAGTTTCACTTGCACCAGTGGCAGTCCTCTAGGTTGGACTTGGCATGAAAACATTGCATCACTTTAAGCAAGGGTGTGGTTCAATATATCCATTTTCAGTGGTGAATCTAGTTCAGGAAGTTCCTGTCCCCACACTGCATGTTGGGGAGCTGGGCCACAACGCGCAGCTCCACAACCAGTTTTATTGGCATACCTGAAGAGGTGTTTTGTGGCACTGCAGGGAGACTCCTCAACTGCAATTGCTTCCGAATCCACTAAAAATGTGGTACTGCCTCCTGATACTGTTTCAACAGATGTAGTTCAAATACTGCAAATCCCTTCACAGAAACATTTCAAATTTGAGAATCAAGGGGTCTCCTTGGCCATGCTGGCAGGTTTGCCTACTCTCATTCTTGCCCTGAGCTGGCACCCTCTCTTGCCCTGATGGATAAACAGATCTAAGCTCCTGGAATTAAGTATAAGTTTTGTATGTAGAAAGACAAAACTTGAATGTACGTGTATTTTGCTAAAGCAGCACAATGCCTTACAGTTGCTAGTGACGCTTGCCATGGCTTATTTTGGTTATGTTTATGGGCTCTTTGGAGACTTCTGTGCGAGAGTAGCTTTGCAGATCTACTCCAAACATGGGCATCATCACGCGTACCATTGTGCCGGAGGAACGCAGTCCCAGTCAGATGGCTTCTCTCCTGGGACCGCCTGGAACAGTATTGCAACCAGGTCAGCCAGCGCGAGTAGTTTCAGTAACTAGCAGGGGAATTCCAGCCCTGCGTTTTTATCTGCAGTGACTCCCTCGCTGCCGGTAACGGCTACAGCTCTGGATGTCAGAAGAATCAGCTTTGCAGGATTAAATTCAGATGGCTCTGAATGCAATGTCATTGATTTCAGCAGATGGCTGGGCTTAAAAGTCAGTGGTGTTTCTTTGCAGCAGTGTTTGAATGTCACACCCAGTTGCACGATTTCAGGGAACAATGTGGGTATCAGCAGAGAGATATATAGTGACTGATGAAAGTGGAGGAAACAGAATTCAGTTAGCAGCAGCAATTATCTTAGATTAAAAAAAAAAGTTTCTGGTAACCATTAACACATTCCAACAAAATGATATGTCTCTGCTGATTCTCCCATTCCAGTTGTAAAAAGTTGATATTCTGGAAGAAAACATGATCAGCGACGGGGAAGAGTGATACAGGTGGGAGACCTGGCACAGACCAAAGGTCTGGGCAGGGAAGTATAACAGAGTTGCAGGTGGTATTGGGGTGAATTGAAGACCCTCCTATAGAGGAATAAAGCAGGGTGGGAGATGTGGAACTCGCAGGAAAAACCTGGAGACACCGAGATGTGCAAAGTCACAGGCTGGTTCAAAATAAACTGAGAAGGAAGGGGGTCAATGGGTGTGAGGAGGAAGCTTCAGGAACATGGGTGAATAAATAAGAGGGCATGCAGGTCTGTTGCTGTGGTCAGGGGCTGGTGTTAAGACCAGCTCCTTGGCATAATGGAAGGTGTGAGTAGTTTCAGAAATGTCCTGAAACAGAAAGCGGCACAAAAGGACGCGTGGTGGGAAACCAGAACTAATACAAAAAGGACAGAGAAACACACTGAGATTAGCAAAGGGGCTGGAAGCTAGACAGACGGACTGCAGGCGGAGAACAGAAGGAATATCAGAGGAGAGAAATACAGCAACAAGGTGCTGGGAGGAGCCTTGAGAGGTCGTTGTGCCCCAAAGCACCCTAGTACGTTCCTGTAGGTAACAACACTGATGTCATGGGGAAGATGACACTTCATGCAAAGACTATGCTTAACCAGGCCGGGGATAACGAACGGCCAGGGAGAAGCAACTGGAATGGGAGTACACAAACACCAGGAGCCTGGGCAACACAACACAGGAACCTGAACGACTGGTGCATGTTGTCAGACCAGACACTGAAGGCATGAAAGAAAGAGGGTGGAATGAGAACTGTGACTGGAAAACAGGCATTTTAGGGAGAAAGAGAAAAATAAAAGGTAATGGCACTACAGTAGCAGTTAGCAGTGAGCAGCTCCCAAAATAAATAAATAAATAAACCATGGGTTAATCAAGAACCCAAAAGACATAATGGGAATTAAAAACACTTTTAGGGTACAGCTTAGCCTATGAAAGTGGTTACTACACATAATGGCAGCCTGCTGTAGCAATAAGCTGGGGAGTCTGATGCTCCTAGATAGAGAGAGACAAGATAGGATGAGACAATAAGGCATAAAAGGGAAGAAAAAAAGAAATGTGTAACACAACAAATCACAAGTAAAGGAACACCTTACCCATCCACAAACGGTTCTCACAAAGACAAGGGCTTCATCTCGAAAGCCAAGCAGGCACTGGGAAGGAAACCAGCTAGAATGGATGATTAAGTTTCACTGAAAGACCAGCCAACCAAGCAAGCACTATCTGTCTGGCATGCTCCAATGTGAAGTCATTTCAGAAGTCTACTTCTGAACTTTTTACTAAAGTATGAAGTTTCATTAAAAAGAAGTTGCACTAAACTAAGACCTGAAAGGGAACTTGTGCAAAGAAATTCTCTATACCACCGAATCCCTCTGCTCCAGGCTGGGCAAAGGCCACCGAGCAACTCCCTGTGCAAGGACCAACCCCACTCCTCAGTTGCCGAGTACAGATCAGCTGCAACCACTGCTGAGGACACACACCCCACAGCTCCGCTTCACCTGCGTTTTGCTCAACGATTTAGAAAGCTGGAAGACAAATGCACAAAGAAAACCAGGCAATTTTAACCCTCTGACAAAAGGGGCACGATTAGCTTGGGCGTGTCCTGATGCCAGACTCACATGGCCAATTTCAGCTACCACTTTTAAAAACTGGAGGAATTAATTTGCCATCTTTAGCCCTCAAAGTGCAGTAACTGCTATCAGTGGATGCCATTTGCAAAATCTTATACCAAAAAAGGGAGAAAATTACTCCAGCCATCTCCCATCACACAAAGGCTGTCTACTGAAGCACATAAACTGTCAAGCAGGAGTTTGGTGGCAGTCCCTGCAAAGGGAATCACGCTGCACCAAACCACGGCAGGGCAGGACGAGGGTGCTGGGCGCAATTTGGACTAGTCAGTGGACTAGTGCACTAGGATCCCCAGTGCTTGCGAAACACATCCTCTCCCTTCCTGCCAAACCAATGAGTGCAAATGCGTTAATAAAAGATGATGCAAGCTGTGAACCTGCACCAAGGAACAGTGATGAAGAACAGCATGATGCGCGCCATCATCTCAGTAGAAATTTAGGGAAGCAGCATCGCAATGAAGTTGGAAATGCACAACCGAGGTCTTCGGGAACTAGATGTACCATAGGATTTCCTTGAGGAAAGTTAGCATTACTCATTTATCCTACACTCAGTGACCTTTTTGGTTATTTGTCATGAAAAAATCAGGTTTTGAGCAATACACGTTTAAAACATACATTTCTCAGTGAAACAATGATCACCAGAAGAGAGGTTGCTGTCACGAGGAGCACAGTCACGGCAGTTCATCGAGGGAAGGCTGCGACAGCCACACCAGCCGGCTCTCAACGCACCACTGGATCCGCCGCGCCAGGGCGGTACGGCACCTGGTGCGCCCCCGCCTTGCGCACGGCAGAGGAAAAGGCTCCACCGTCCGCAGCCCGCCCGGCTCCCTCGGCAGGAGTTGCTCCCCGCGGCGCTCCCTGGCACCGCACGGCCCGGCCCCTGCGGTCCCCGACGGTCGCGCTCACCCCGCGCCGAGGGCGGAGACCCGCTGGGGCGCCTGCGGGCGGTCCCTCCGCTTCCGTCCAGGCAGAGCGGGAGGGGAGGGTGCCGGGCCGGGCGAGCCACGCCGCGCTCTGCCGGCGGACAGGGTTGCGGGCCGCCCGCGGCCGCAGGGCTGCGACCCGCCCTCCCCGCCCCGCGACGTGTCCCGGCAGGAGCGGGCGGCCCCGCCCGGGCCCGCTCCCCTCCACCGCCCCGTCGGTGAGGAGCCGCAGCTTGCCGGCTGACGGCGGGAGGTGCAGCCCGGCAGGGTCCGGGCCGCCGTCGGTGCACATTGAGCCTCCTAGGAGGCCCGGAGCGGATCCGGACGGCTCGTCCGCCGCTGCCCGCCCGGAGCGCCGGTCAGGCGCCCCGCCCGCAATCACGGCCCCCCACTCCGCCAACCACCTCCCCCCGGTCTTGCCACGTCCCGGCTCGGCGGGGCCAATGGGAGGGCGGCGCCAGGTGTGTGCTACCTGCACCACGTGAGGCGGGTGGGCGGGCAGGTAGGGCCGCGGCCCCGCGCGGAAAAGCCCGCAGCCATTGCGCGCTTCCCAGGGGTGCAGCCGGCGTGGGAGCGGCCGCCGCCCGCCCCGGGAAAAAGGGGGGTGGGAAAGGGGGTAGCTCTGCACCTCCCCCGCGCCAGGTCCTTGGCGAGCGAGGCTGCAGGTGGGAGCACTCGGTTCCCGCTCGGAAGCGCCTCGGGCAGGGAAAGTTTCTGGCCTCTACTCTTCTCCTCCCCCCCCCTTCCTTTCCCCCTTTTTTTCTCTTCCTTCCTCCCTCCCTTTTTATCATTTCCACTGGCCCGGTAGCACCATGACGGCGTCTCCCGACTACCTGGTGATCCTCTTCGTGACCACGGCGGGCACCAACGGAGCAAAGCTGGGCTCGGATGAGCGAGAGCTGCTCCAGCTCCTGTGGAAAGTGGTCGACCTGAGGAGTAAGGAGGTATTTTCCCCCGAAGGGAGAGCACCCCAACCTGCTGCTCCCCTTGGCCCCTGCCGTGCTGGGTACAGGCGTGGTGGCCCCAGCGCTGGGCTGGCGGTGGGTACCCCAGGCTGGAGCAGGCTCTGGTGGAGGGCAAGGGCCGGTGCTGCAGGTGAGGACCTCCAGCCCCCAGAGCTGACTCGTCCCTCTTCTGCTTTCTCTGGAGCTGGGGCACTTGCACGATGTGCTGGTCCGGCCTGACCACCCGGAGCTGACGGCTGAGTGCCAGGAGATCACCCAGGTGGATGTGGAGAGCCTGGCACTGGCTCCACCGCTGGAGCAGGCATTGAGACAGGTGACACCTCATAACTGGCTGCTGGGCGCTGGTCTCCCGTGGGGGCTCCCTGGTGGGGTACAGGCAGTGTTATCATCTATTTATCCTGTCCACTACCACTGGGGTAGTGGAGCCTGGCACAGGGGCACCACAGACACCTGTGGGCCAGGCAGGCTGGTTTGCAGTGGGCTTTGTGGGGATTTCTCCCTTGCCTTTTGCTCATTCACCTTGGGAGGGACTGCACCCCAAGAGAGGAAGGTCAGGATCAGGCATCCCCCTCCCCTGGTCTCCTGCCATGCTGGACCCTGAGTCTCAGCTGAAGGTGAGCCCCAATCAGTGTTGGAAGAGGCCAAGTTTAGGTGCCCCCTGAAAAGGCTGGGTGGTGGCAGGCCCTGTTAAGGCTTGTGGTGGCTCATCAGTCCCTGGAAGGAGAGAGTACTGAAGCCTCTAGATAAACAGGGAGGTGCGCGTGATTCTCATTGAGGGTAGGGCTGAAAGCCTGTCTCCTTTCCAATATGCTTGAGTGCCCTGTCTGAAAGGCTCTTCCGCCCTGGCACTCCCTCACCTCTCTGCAACCAGCTTTACATCTCCTTGCAGTGCTCTTGCAAATCCTGGAAAAGGATTTTTTTTGTTTTTCCTGTGATGTGGACTGTCTGTGTGGCCACTTCTCAGCAGAAGGGGGGAAAAGGGGCAATTTCCTTGTAAAGATAACTATCATGAAAGTTATCATGTGCTTAGCTAGTAAGAAACAAATCTACAGAAGTGAAGGACTAGGCTCATACAAAAAGAAATTCCAGCTCTGTGTTCCTGCTGCCCAGGAATAACATGCTACCAACTGATGACGCTGCCTAGCACAGCCACTGTGATCTCTTACATGTGTGTCTTTTGTTGTTCCTGCTTTCAGTTTAATCAGTCCGTGAGCAATGAGCTGAACATTGGTGTAGGTACTTCCTTCTGTTTCTGTACTGATGGACAGTTGCACATTAGGCAGGTTCTGCACCCTGAAGCTTCCAAAAAGGTATGTAGTTGTAGCTTAAGTTTGACTCTTAGTGTGCTTTACATGATTTCTTGCAAAACTGATCAACTTCTCCACACAACCATAGTACAAACATCCCACATGTGTTAATATGCTTACCAGACTCAAGAGCCTGTCCATGTGGAAGGCGCAGGCAATGCCCTGTGCTTATGTAGCCCTGGGATGTCTTTTTATGTTAAATCAGAAGAAAGACTTTCTTGAATTAAGTGTTTGAGAAAGGAGCAATGCATTGACAGAGTGCTTGTAGCTCCTACAGCTGTAGGAGCTACAATGGGTTAACAAGTGGGAATTTGGAAGTGTTGCCAAATAGTTAACCACCTTAATCATAAACTGCCTTTTGAAATTTTACATTCACCTTTAGCAACTTCCAGTCTTTGTGTATTCATTTGACACTCCGAAGGAGGTGCTCCTATTTGTAAGGAGCTGAACAGTAGTTTGAGGCAGGCTATGAGTGATCACCAGTCCCATAGTCTAGAGTTTTCTATAACTTCAGAGTTGCCAAATAGCTAACAGTGTTATGAGGTCCTACCTACTTTTCATTAGTGATAGAGTTGCAGCAATATGCCAAGTCTCTAGTCCTGAAATAACTGCAACAATATTAATAACATCTCGTTTGTGGTTTGCTATGAACATGCGTTTCTCTGTAACTGAGTTGTTTTGCTCCTCTCATTGCAACTGATCTCTGTGCCCATCAATTTGTTGTTTTGTCTTTGAAGGGGCACTGCTGCAAGTCTGTGCTGTTACAGAACTGGTATTGGATGAGTTTGGGTTTAATACTTGTTGGTGCTCTAAGTATTTATACCTTTGAAGGTTTAGAAGAGAAACAGTGAGCATGATTCATAGTGAAGGGACAGTCCTTAAGTATCTATGCAACTTGTCTTAGGGTATAATGTGAGAAAATGGGGAAACAGGATTTTAACAGACTTTCTTGTCACTTGTAATGGGTATGTGTTTTATACAGTTAATCTTTTCATGCAGTTAAGTTATGTGGATAAAAGAAGGGACAAGTCCTATGATTATTTAAGTTTGTTTGGTGTCAGGGATAGGCATCCTTTTTCTATATCATCACAGGGTCACCGATGGCAATCAAATCTTCATCAAAATCTTGTCGCTGTTTCGTTAAGAATTATTCATTTGAAATCTGCTCTGTGCTGCCTATAGATTAAGTAAACCAGACCCTTATGAGACCTGTAATAGTTCTTTGGTGAATACCCTAATCCTGAGGTTGGGATGGGGGATCACTAAAATCCAGATAGGCAGAAATTACTAGGCTCTTGAGAATATATTTATTTCTTTTAAGATGCCCAGTCTGAACCAATCTAGCAGCTCATGGTATTCAGAGAATTGAATTGGCATCAACTGTTCCAACTGAATGTCAGTGAAGTACAGAACTTGATCTCTCATGGAGGAAGAAAAATAACCATGCTAAAACTAGAGCAGGAAATCTTGGCAAGCACACCTGCATTTTCATGTTTGTCTTTAAAGAGTATCGTTTGCCTAATGCATCTGTCCGTATGCTAAGCTCTAATGTTCTCAAAGCAGAACTTGTTTTAGAGCCTAAACTTCTTTCTTTGGGCTCCCTAAATGTGCTTTCACATATCCTGTCATTCTGTTAGAATGCCAAGATGCTAACTAGTTGTTAAATCACAGAAAGCCCTTACTTCTGGTCTAGAGAGGCATTGCAGGCAACAAACAGCCAAGTGGAATATGAAGTACTGTGTCTGTGGGGAAGCTCTGGGGTGAAGAGCTAACTGAAGGAGTAGGGGTTTGTGTTGGTTGAAACAGCTTCCCCCAATCTTCTCCATGTCTTCTCCTTCCCACCCCCAAAAAAATTAAAAGCATGTGGTAGATGTAGTGGTAGGGCAAAAAGGGTTTTATTGACTTCCAGTGGCCTACATAACTTGCTCCTGGCTTCATACGCTGCAATTAAAGCAGTTACAACGCATAGACTGACAACCTCTGCACCATATCAAACCCTCATCTGTGTGCAGTTGGGGGCTTTTTGTTGTTGTTTCTTTTTTTTTTTTTTAAGGGAATAAATATCTGAAGTGTGGCTATTCTCTGAAAACTCAGCCTTGTCTATAAACCAGAACGTCTTTTGCTAGTCTTGCAAAAGCTTGGCTCTATAAACTGAACTGAGTGCCCTCTGGCTTTTTACAGTTAGAATTGGAGTCAAGAATTGATGATAAATGTTGCAATAGCAGGCATTTGCTCTCCTACATATATATTGGATTTGAAGCACTAGTAATAATAGCAAATGTATCTCTGGCAGTGAAAAAGCACATTTCTCTTTTTAAACCATGTAGAGAGGAAGTTGCTTAAGCAAAAAAGTTTATAAGCATACTTATGTGGCTAAGAAGAGCTATGTGAGTTTCTCTGTAGCAAATGCTATCTGTGTTTCCTACCCATTATAAGGAAATTGTTAGAAAGTTCAGTATCTAAAGACAAAGTAGATTTAACTCACTTTAGCTGACAGTAGTTACTTTGTCCTTTTACAGAATATCTTACTGCCTGAATGCTTCTACTCCTTTTTTGACTTGCGGAAAGAGTTCAAGAAGTGTTGCCCTGGCTCACCTGATGTTAGCAAACTTGATGTTGCGGTCATGAGAGAATGTATCCTTTTTAACAGTGATGGTGTCTACTGCTGTTACAGCTTTGGCTGAATTTTAGGACAGAGATGTGTGAGTAATGCTTGCAACACACGTTTAGGGGTGGTATAACTTTAATGAGTGACTCGGAGCTGTACTGAGCTTTCTCACAAAGATAAAGAAAAACATATGAGGATGCATGCTCCCATGGGGAAAGTCCTGTATTTCTTCTTGGTTTCTGTACACTTTCTTTACTACCTTTATAGTTTTGTCTCTTTAAACTTCGCAGTTTAGTGTAACTGGCACACTTGTTCAAATCGCTGATATGAATCCTAATATTAAAGTTGTGAGGTTGCTCGTTGCATCAGTTAGATTTTTATTTTTAGGTAAGAGTGAATGTTGGGAGACCATCTTAATTTTTAGGAGGGGGAACGGTTATTCTTGATGTGAACTTGTAGTGAATCTTTGATTCAGGAGTGAACCTAAGGCAGGGATGCTGTTGGCACACATGGTATTCAGTCTCATGGAAGTTGTACATGTTACACATAGCATGGTGAGGCTGGGCCGGCAATAAGATGCAGTCAGTAACATGTTTCCATTTTCAGTGATACGGATGTCTAAAATTACTTTCTGAATAGTCTTAAATGGTCTGTAATCTAGTCCTGTCTGGCTCTGCTAGTCTTAGCTCGGTTTTGTTTGCATGCCATGGACCATTACCAGAGCTGAAACTGGGTCTGTCAATGATTTGGCTGTGCCTTCCACCTTGCTTCCCTGACAGTCTCCCCTCTTGCTGCAGGCTCCAGTCCTTGTCTCAAATGTACTCTCGGACTGGGAAAACACTTGACTTCCCTACTGACCTATTGAAGCAGTGACCACAAAAGCTAGCTAGCAAGGAGGGATAAAGGAATTTGAGAGTAATTTTTTAAAATATTTTTTTATTGGGATTTTTTGTTGTTTTTAATAACTTTTCCTCTGACTAGCTTGTTGTGTCCATAGAGTGGTTGCCATTAAGAGCTGGTATTTTTCAGACTCAAAAGTCTGTGGCTTCTGAACTATTTTGGCCTTTCACTGGAGGACTAGTATTGCCTGGGCTTTGTACCTGTGTTGGGGGGGCATAAAATATCTATGTATGTGTGGATTTTTTTTGTGTTTAGCCATAAGGTTGAATACTGGAGGCTGTCTGCTCTGCTTTGCCATCTGCAAATTAAGATTAATCTCTCCTAGTGAAGCGGCAGAAATTACTTCTCCCCCTGCTCTGAAGCAAAGCAGTACACTTAGTGTAGGAGTGTGAATTTCTATGTAGAAAAGCAAAATAAATGCCTGTGTTGCATAGTCTAGAAGCTGGATGATGGAGACTTTTTAAAATGATGGTCAAAAACCTAATACTTTTTTTAGGGATGCTTTGACATGAGCCAGAGAAGTTAATTAAAGACAATGAGCTATTAAGGCTGTTTTGGAGAGATGCCTTTTCTTTCTCCTCATGTGAATATCTGGTGTATGTCTTGCCACGGTGGAAATAGTCATATGACTGTAGCCACCTGGAGCATCACTGGTCAGCTAAGGCACAGTGACAGACTGTGTACTCCCTGCCTGCTGGGAGAGGGGAGCAGACCACCCTGTGTTACCTGACTGTCAGGAAGCCCCTAAAGAGTCAGTACCATCTGAGGGTGGCAGTTGCCAGTAGTATTTCCTCCAAGTTCCTAGAGGCTCGGTCAGTCTATCCAAATGCTCTCAACTTGAGTCTGAATTCTGGATCCGATATGCTTCTTAAGGTATATAAACCTAAACAACTTCATTCTGGTTTTATATTAATCTTTGTGGTTTGTCTTGTTTTGTAACTGTTGATGCTTGTTTGTAAACTTACTATGTTGATGCAACATGGCTGAAATTAACTGTCTCTGCCCTGTATTGTTTGAGAGTAGTGGACGCAGAGGATGCAGAGACCAAAAAGGTAAAATAGTTTTTGTTTTCCTTTTATTGGCAAATATGATAATTTTCTTTCTCCTCACCTTGCTGAAATGTACCAACTTAATCTCCTCGGTGTCAGAAGCTGTATAATTGCATTTGGAGAGTCTGGATGCGCATGTAATGCTTGCGATTAAAATTGTTGAAGGAGGTGCTAAGTCTAAAGACTAGTTCAAAGAGTTATGTGCAGAGATTTTTTTTTTTTTTCCCCCTCTTCATGTAAGCAGGACAGCTACTTTCCTCCTGAGAGTTACGTAGCAAAGAAAATGTCTAAATGAAAAGTAACTTGGATTTGAGGTGGATATGCTGGGACAGGGGACACAAAACCAAATTAAAACCAAAGGGAGTAGGTTGAAATGAAGTTGCTGATTAGTGCATAGAATCTGACCAAGCTCTTGTCATTGTAGAAAGTGCAAATCTGCTACCCCACAGCTAAAGGGGGCCGCATGAGTGGAATCTTCCATGATTTGTGCCACACAAACTGTACTGGGCCAGGTTCGTTAGGATTTGGTGGGGAAAGAAGGTTTTGGTTTAGGGGTAGGGTATTGACTAGAGATGCAGAAGACCTGCATTAACAAACTGGTAGGAGCAGGAGTAGAATGATTTTTTGGGCACATCCCTTCATGTACTTACATCTCCATTTACCTGTGTGTAAGATGGTTGTGATCAGTGAGAGGAAACTTGTGTGATGAAAGAGTTAGGGGAAAGGCTGGGTATTATTGTACAGTCATTTAAATTATTAGGAGTCTTCCAAATGCTTTTATTTTGATGGGTAGCATTTGATTAAACAACAAATTACAGGCAAATGGAGAATGTACTCAATTGCTCCCAACAGTCAGGGGAAGTAGTTTCCTACTGCACAGTCATTCAAGATACATATTCCAGTGTATAACACACTGTATAGTTGGTGCTTGGCTATGTATTTCTTGCAGACAAGGCAAGCACAATCTTGAAAAAGAACATAGAGATATTAAACCAATAATTGGCTAGGTTATTCTTCCTTTAGAAAGTACTTTTGGGACTTACTGTGTTAGCAAACTACTTGAAATTGTGTACAGCAATGAAACCATTCCAAATCCAAGAGCTCAGGTGAAAGCTTTACGTTCCCCCCCCCCCAATTA
>VYZW01033286.1:27653-57847 GCA_013401315.1 Balaeniceps rex
ACATGTGGTCTCCTATCCCTTCACAGAACAAGGGATGGATTTTATAAAAACTATTCCATTAACAGCTTTTTCCTAAGTGTCCATAATTTCCAGTGCCTCCATTCATAGGAGTCCATCCATGTAGTCAGTCTTGTTCATTAGAATTCAGGTTTTCACTTAGTTAATGTTATTATTAACGTGCTCCTTTACATATGCAGAAAGCTATCAATTTTCTTCTCCGGTCTTGCCTAAAAGCCTTGCTTCTAGCTAATCAGAGGTGAAGGTGTGAGCGATTTCTCACTCCTTCTAATGTTGGTGACTTTCTTCCTCCCCTCCCACTGTGTTTATATTAATCTAGAGTTCCTTGGCACAACTGACTCCCTGTGTCTGAACACCTGGTACCAACTTCTGTCAGCATTAGGGCGTTTGTAGGAACTGTATCTCCTGTTGATCAATATTTTCAATGAAAATGTTTTCTGAAGAAAATGAATGTGGGGTGGGGGAGTTGTTTGTTTTTCCTTGTGTGATAGCCTTGCTTCAAATTCCGAGCTCCTTCATGCTGCCGCATTCTCCTCTCCGGTGGCTGATCGGTAGTAGGGATCTTTGGCTCTACAAAAAGGAAATATTGAAATGTCTCTTCAGTTTTGACAGCACAGTCTAACAGCCAAGCACACGTGTGCGCACATGTGTATGTGTGTCCCCTGCCGTAATAGCTATTGAAACTCCTGCCCAATTTCTCTTGACTTTGGAAATGTTATCTTTCCTCCATCAAAATCTTCATAAAAACGGTCAGGCAAGACCAGGGTTCCAGTACCTGTGTCTTCAGCAGTTTCTGGTTCCCTGCATGGGCAGCAGAGTCTCCGCGCAAGTGCAGCGCGGAGCTCTTAGATGCTGCAGGGGGAAGGGTGTCAGGAAAAGGAGGAGAAGCACTCCTCTGCTCTGATACACGAGGTGCTCAGAAACATCTGTGTGGTGCTGATTAAGCACCCTCTCTGTGAGGGAGTCTGTGGATTGTTTGTTTTCTTTTCAACCCCCCTTCCCCAGGGGGCAGGGAAGGAGATGAGCTTGAGTGTACAGATTAGGAAGAGATACCGCAATGGAGAAGTTTCTTGTTGTCATAAATACTGATAGTCTCTTAAACTGTGCTTTGGGGTTGTTGCATGTGGTTTGTTCAGGATTTTTAGCTTGGTTTTTAAGAAAACCATTTAATGCTCTCACTACTTTACTCCAAAGAAGGTACCGGGGGAAGGGTAATGGCAATACCTAGCAAACTGTATTTAGTCAAGCGGTTGGAAGGGAAGGATCAATGGTTTAAGTTTTCTTTTTTTTAAACTATGATAATTCACTTAAACTTCAAAAGTTCTTGTAAGATCAAGCACCATCCTCTCACCTTCCATACTCCAGTGCACACTTAAAACCAACAAAGCCTCAAAATCAAATTAGCCTCAAAGTGTATTGTGTTGGCACAGCAGCTTTCCTTTCCTTGCTGTGGAATAGGAGTTCATTAATTCAGTTGAAATGATTTTTTCATCTCACAACAAGATAACAGTTAAACTTCAAAAACAATTAAAAAAAAAAATCTGTTTTGTAGGAGTGGCTTGCAGTCATCCCACAAATAATAGGGAAGACTTTATTTCACAATGAAATTTGTGCTGCCTCCCCCATTGATGAGATGATAGGACAAAGCTGGTATGTGGTGTCTGTTTCTAACAGAAGTTGCTGTTCTGTTCCCTGCCCTTCACGTAGGCGTCTGCCAACTCAAAAATGTGCTCAGCTCTCGGTGGAGAAAACTTTTCTTTTAAGAGGAACCTTGCTATCTTGGACTGAGAAGCAACTTTTGAGCACCAAAATGCACACTCTTTTGAGCACTTGAAATGTGTCTAATGTAGTTTTGTGGGAATGTGGGCAAATGACTGGTGCATTTGACTGTTTTGAATGGCTTGCATTACTGTACTGCCATGGCAGGATAGGTCTTGTTTAAGAAACTCTTTAACTTTTGCTCTAAAGTCTTGATGCAAAGTGATAAAAAGTCAAAAAAGCAAGTCCTATTCTCAAACTGCTTTATATTTCACTTCTTGTTCTGTACTTGGCTTTTTTACCCTACACTCCTCAAAGAAGGAGATGTGGGTAGAAAAGACCTTTTTAAAAACTGGCTTTATAAATGATGGAGTAGAGTTGCAAGCAATCTTACAGTCCTGTAGCTTCGTGTTAGAGAGGGGCAAATATGACAGGAAGTGGGAGAGATACCATAGTAAATTCTGTTTAAAATTGTGTGAAAAAAGATGGTATGTGCAACTTAAATCAGACTCCCTTTATGAACATGGGGGTTTTTATCTGGTCATTCTACAGCCTATCTTTCTAGGGCAGAAAATTTCCTGCTCTATATTGGCAGGAGAGCTTATCCTTGCTATCATCTTCTGAAATCCTTCAGACTGAAAAAGATAGGGTTGTGGGACTCTATTTGGTCTCTTGGTTATCCACAATGATGCATTCTTACCAGATTTTCAAAGTGCTGCTGCGTAACAGCAGAAAAAATCAGGTTGTAACTTCTAACAGGCAAGCTTTAGATGAGGTGCCATTTGTGAATTTTGTCAAAGTGGTGAGACATCTATTCTACTTTGGGATTTCCTTGTTCAGAAAGCATGTGGTATATCCTTCTATTTCTGGAGCTTCTAGTTGATGGTTTGCTTCTCCCTCCCCAAACCTTCCCCTAGAGATTAAAGATGATGTTAATTGAAGAAGATAGGACTCCAGTGTCTTATGCATGCAAAAGTGTATCTGTCTGCCAAACATACATAATGCATGAGTATATTAAATATATATGTCCTTATTATGGGGTCTCGTGTCCCCAGACACTTTCTGGAGTGACCTCACACTCCTGCAGGTGGCAGTAGTTAGAGGCCAAGGCAGAACAGTTAATGTATCCCATCAGGAAAATGGATTAAATCATCCCCTGAGAAGCGACTTACCATCAAGAATAACATGAAAGCTTGTTGCTTTAGCAGGATGCCAATTAGAAATCTGTTTGGTGATGATTGACTTAACTCCAGCATAAAGATTTAAATCTTGACAAGAACAGTCCAGCATTTCCCTATGGAGCTTCTCAAGTTGAAGATATGGGGAATATTATTTTAACACTAATATCTGAACCATACAGTAAGTGATTGTGATGAACAAGCTTTCTATATTGCTTGATTGTTTTTTCCTGCCTCCCTTGTATGCTGAGGAAAAGAAAATAACTTGTACCGTATTTCATAGATCACAGGTTTTCAGATCCAGAAAGAGTGAACTACAAATTTGAAAGTGGGCCTTGGTAAGTACCTGCTCCCTCTTCTTGCTGTGCCCTCCCCCCCTTTTTTTTCCCCCACGATACTACTTAGATAAGCTGTGCTTCTCTCTATTCCTAATTTGCAAATAGCTGTTACCATTATTTTTATTCATCTTGCTACTGCTGTGGGAATAAATTAGATCCTTTAAGTAGGAAAGGGAACAGATATTCTATGAGTCTATGATCAGATGCAAGCCAGTTTTCTTGCTAGGCTTCAGAGTTGCCTGTTAGCTGTTGGTACTTCTGGGTTCTGCTAATGTGTGCTTGAATGGGTGTTAAGTGTGCTGTGCTATTAACAAAGAACGTAAGTGTTTTTGCAGAAGTAACCCTATTGGTACTAACTCTTATACTTTCCCTGCAATTTGCTTCACAGTTACTGAATACACATAATGATTTTTTTTTTTTTATGTGGGGAACAAACATTTCCATAAAGATACTGTGCCAAAGATGCTGTGCTACCAGTACATTGCTTAAGCTATGCTGATTGTCTTCTTCCCAAATATGTTTTAAAGATAATGCTTTATCTACTTTTGACTGGGTGTTTTTTTTTAATGTAATCATGCTTTTATTTGTGCAAATACAAATTTTTCTCAGTTGTTTGCTGGATACTCCCTCTGCAGTATCAGAAAGGACTGGTGTTAAACTCGCCTTACTTAGATTCCCATCTTGCATGAATACTTACTTCCCTCTACCAGATTAAGGAACTGTCATACTTGTAGATGTTGCTCACACTTCTGAGCGAAAAGAAGCAAGAAAAGAATGCAACAATATTGGCAGAAAGTATCCAGTGAGATTAGTTATGGGGTTATGTTTTAGCATTGTTCCAAGCTTTTTCCCTTTCACTAACAAAATCCTGGGATGAGGTGGAAGATTCCCATCTTATTTGTGATAGTGAGAAGTACAGAACTAGGAGCCGGGGGGGGAAGCAGTTTGGGACAGACGCCTACAGAAAGGCCACCTGAAAAATTAAAATATAAGTGAGAAACATGACCCTCCTACAACAGGGCATACCACAGCCCTTCTATACGAAGTAGTTCTCTGCTGCTGAACAACACTTCATCTGCTTAATCAATCCCATAGTCTGTTCTGTGCAAAAACCTGTCCTTGCAATAACCAGAAAGGCAGCCTTGGGTAGCTGTAAGTGTTTTGTTCTACATGGCACTTCTAACATGTAAGAGAACAAAAGAGACTGTGGTAATGACCAATTAAACCTGGCTTTCTGTGGCTGAGCTATTCCCATGCTAAGGAGCCAATGTAGCCTGTAGCTATATTAGTCTCTAGCAGCACAGGGATGGCCTGAACAAGCAATGTTAAGGCTCAACTCTTTGGGCAGGAGCCCTCTGCGTGCTGAGTATAACACTGAACAGATTCGGTCTTGGCTTGTGACTGCTCTTACACGCTGTCACAGTACAAATAATAGGCACTAACCTCAGTTACATCTAACTGCTCTGCTTCAATTTCCACTTAGCTAAGATTAGAATAGCAAGTTTAATTTTATACCAGTAATCCTGTTCAGACAATGGAGAAGCACAAATCATTGGTATGTCAGGAGTGGGGAGTAAATTGGAAACACGCCTAAAGAGATGAGAGCTCAAAGAGCAAATGTGGTAAAGCAGGAAAGGGGAGCTGGGAAAGGGGCAGCTCAACAGAGGAGATGCTCCCTGAGGAGACATGGGCAGTGGCTTTGGATGGTGGTGGCACTTAACCCTCACTGCCCTGGCGGTGCCATCCGGCAGGCACAGAGCAGGGACAGGAGCCTGTCCCTGGAGCACAGGTGACAAGCAGGGAGGGTGGTGTGTGGTGGATACTACAGGCAGATGTCTCTGCATTACTCCCTCTCTCTGTGCCTGCAGCAGCAAGATGGAACTTGTGGATGACAATGCTGTTATCCGAGCGAGAGGATTGCCGTGGCAGTCATCTGACCAGGACATAGCAAGATTCTTCAAAGGCCTAAATATCGCCAAGTTAGTAGCTAAGAATTTACCTCTACATTTGTAGCACTTTGTGTCAGTCATGGAGTTTTATCTCTCTTTTGATTTAAATCCTGCAGGGGAGGTGCTGCACTCTGTCTCAATGCCCAAGGTAGGAGGAATGGAGAGGCTCTCGTGAGGTTCGTAAGCGAAGAGCATAGAGATCTAGCACTACAAAGGCACAAGCATCACATGGGGAATCGATACATTGAGGTGCGTGATACTGGCTTTGAAATCCTCTTCTCAACAGGAGTGCGAATAGCATGCCAATCACATGTTCTCTTTTCTTTCCTTAGGTATACAAGGCAACAGGTGAAGACTTCCTTAAAATTGCAGGAGGTAATTTTTAGGGAGTGAGAAGGGAGGGTTTGTTCCATCAGCATCTGTAACTAACTTTTGGCTGTAAACTGCTCCTGTTGGATGTAGCCTTTCATTTTCTTTCTTTGAACAAGTAGTTGGCTGGTATGTTGATTACTATGTATTCTACTAGCAGCAGCCCAAGATGTTCCATGATTTATCTGTCCATCTTTCTCTTCCACGTTCTTGCCATTTTCAAGCAGCCTATCAAATAAGGATTTGACCAGGCAAGGTGATCTTGCATATGAACTTAATTTGTTAGGTCATCTTCTTAACGAAAGGGACCTAAATGTTATTGACTGCTGAAAAACAAAACCAGAGTAGTTTTTCAAAACAATATGACTGCTGTTGCTGTGGAGACTTGCAGGTAAAAGAAACAGATATCACAGTGTAAATAACAAGGGATTTATGGAACTGATTTTCTTCAAATCAAATCTTTGCCTCAAACTAAAGGGGGAATTTAGGGTGAATGCTTATTTAAGGGGAATATTGAAATATTTGCAGCCTTGAATTGAAAGGCTGCAAAACTTGCTCTACAAACTCTCCCATGGTCTCTTTCCCTCCCCTTTATGACTGCAAGCATACAGAATTTGAGTCAAGATCCAATACGCTGTTATGTATCTACAATACTACCTTAAGGTCCTTGTTGGTTCCTGACAGAGATGTGGTCTGGGGATTGTAAATGACTAACTGGATGTCTGAGGTTGAGGTTTTAGAGTGGGAGAGGCTATTAAGCTGTCAAATAAATAGCTAATTGATAGGCTTGGTAATAGTTATACCATTCAAAGTAAAGACATTGCACACTGACATTGGGGAAAAATGGTGTGTCTGGCACCACCAAGCTTCTTTGCAGAATGAACTAGCTGTAAGTGAAAGGATCATATTAAGATGCGAAGTTGGTTATCAGCTAGCTTTGGATAGGGTAGTGTTATAAGTATGAGCATCAGCGGTCTTCTGCTAGAGATACTGAAAGTAGACTTGGCAGACTTTGACAGTTTTATCAGGATAGGATGAAATTCCTGAGCTGTTTTCAACACGCCCTTCCAACTTTCTTTCCCAGCACAATGGTCTGGGTACTTGGCTACTATATATTATGGCTTCAGAGCATGCCAAAGGTATTTGTAAGTTAGAAAGGCAAGGTGCACAGTAGCACAGATACTGTTCATGCAAGAGATTCACAAGCTGTGCTTTCCTTGGGCTCTGAACATTGTAACTACTTCTATTTTCCCTTTGAATAAGGATGAATCTCTTCCAAATGATGGAGTAATATTGTTAGACTTTAATGGGAAGTGTCCTATACCATATTTCTAGTTTATCGAAGTGGGACATCTTTTCCTGACTTCGGAGGCAAATGTTGTTCTACCTGCTCAAAAACTGTCTGTGGGGAGGAGGAAGTAGCTATGCCAGACTTACTCATGATTTTGTGTGGCTGCCTAGACTTAAGTGCTTCTGTACTTCTTTTTGTTAAAGGCACTTCCAATGAGGTTGCACAGTTCTTGTCAAAAGAAAACCAAGTGATTGTCAGGATGCGAGGTCTTCCTTTCAACGTAACAACAGAAGAAGTGCTGACATTCTTTGGCCAGCACTGCCCTGTAACAGGAGGAAAGGAGGGAGTCCTGTTTGTCACGTACCCTGACAGCAGGCCAACAGGGGATGCCTTTGTGTTGTTTGCTTGTGAGGAATATGCACAAAATGCACTGAAAAAGCATAAGGACTTGCTGGGGAAAAGGTACATCGAACTCTTCAGAAGCACTGCAGCAGAAGTTCAGCAGGTGGGTGTAAAGCAAACTCCTACATTGGCATACAGTAGTGGAAGCAAACACTGCTTGGCCGTGACTTGAAAGCTGCTTCTCTCTCACTCTTGACTGTTGCTGGAAAGAGTACCGTCTGAATTTCCATGAGGTTTTGCTCCCTCTAAATGTAAGATCTTGTGGTATATGGATGTTCTCAATTATATATACAAACCTTTGGGGTTTTGGTTTCAATAGCCTAGCAAACAGCAGTTGTAGCAGAAAGTTTATGTGGTTCTAGTGCTTTCTTTTCTAGCACCTTTTTTTCACTACAGATACTGAATTTGTCCAAGTCCAATGATGGTCTATTCAGGAGGAGTGTTAGCAACAAATCTTGATCTAAAAGACTTATCTTTAGTCACTGGCACAGAAAAACAGAGCCTTTTGATGTAGTTGTGTTCTTCAGAGCAATGTATTTGTAGAGTCTGATGAATTGCCTCTAAGGGCAGATCTCAGCTGTCTTCTGCCAGCACTGGCTACCTAGCAGAGAGTGGTAGGACTTCGTGAAACTGGGCCTGAAGAGTGCCCCTTCTTGCATTAACATGGCTTGATGGACGATTAGTTGCAGTTATGCTGTCAGAGAAAGGAAATAGCACTGAGAGGATTGTGTATATATGTCTCCAAAGACTTGTAGAGCTTCAGCTGAGGTCTAAACATGATTCTAAAAGGTCTTGTCTATGATGCAAATTATGGCCAACCAATAACCATGTCATTGTAACCAAGCAATGACGCAGCTCTGATCCCCCAAATATGTAGAGATTTCAGTGCCTCGTTTGAAGCGTTACACTAATGATGAGAAGGCATAGCTGCAACACTCACTCTTGTCATTGTATTTTTCTCAAGTGCTCTCATAGTTTCATTGTTTAGCAAAACCTTCTGGTACCTGTATAAATGTAAATTAATCTTAATCTTGCTCAGAGAAAGTTAAAGGGTAGTGATTGAATATTCAGTGAACCCTTGACCAGGCAGGGTTTTTACTGTTAAAATTAGTAACAAGAAATCTCGAAGTACGACCCTGTTACAGATACTGTGACTCAGTAACACCATCTATGTTACTTGATGGACTATTGCATCTCAAGTCAGGGCTGTCTGGTAATGAAATATGCTTCTAGTTCCCAGACGCTTGTAAAGTTTGCAGAGGAGATTTTTTTTGGGGGGTAGAAGTATAACCATGACACTGTAGATGGTAGAATGCTTTGGGATGTTTTCCCAATAAAAATACTGTAGAAATACAGGTTTCATGTTCTAAGAGGTTTTCTGAGAGTTGCATGACACTTCGAGCAAATTCTCCAAAACAAAGTTATGTTTTTCAAGAAAGAATGATCCAAAGATTTACTTTAAAACATCTGAATTGTAAGCACTGCTGTGGTGGTTTAAACTCAGAATCTAGCTCACTTGTTTCTTAAAATACTGCCCAGAGTGAAAACAGATGGCATTGGTGTTACATTCAGTTCCTCCGAGTTGAAGAATGAGCAAGGAGGCTTTCTGTAACCTCTCTGTTTTTCTGTTTTGCACAGGTGCTGAACAGGTACTCTTCCACACCTCTCATTCCTCTCCCGACACCTCCTATTCTTCCAGTATTACCTCAACAATTTGTGCCTCCCACTAACGTCAGAGACTGCATACGTTTGCGTGGTCTTCCCTATGCTGCTACTATAGAGGACATCCTGGAGTTCTTGGGGGAGTTTTCTACAGATATTCGGACCCATGGAGTTCACATGGTACTAAATCACCAGGTTGGTAGCCACCACATTTCTAGCCAGTCTGTGCCAACTTTCTGTATATACAAACACAGTCCTTCCAATTATATCAATAAGGAAGCACCTTTGGGATTGACACTAATGGCATTAATTGGCTTCCAGGTCTCCTCTAAAAGTGTACTGACAATAGGTGGGTTGGCTTATTTGAACCCTGCTGCTGCATTTGCTGTAGAGTAGTTTCTGTTACTGAGACCCATGTGCCTAAAGCTAAGCCACAGTCTTGGAGGGGTTGGTGCTCCCAGAGCAGCAGCTGTGATCCTGCACTGGAGCAGTCTTGAACTGAAGAGTCCTGCACAACAGCATACATAATTCTTCTTGTACCAGGCGGGGAGTATCCTCAAAACAAAAGTGTGGGCAATGTTAGCTCTCAAAGGAGTGGTTTGCCCCTGCCTTGCTGAACAATGTTCCTCAGGTGTATTTGAGGACAAATGTGACTGCAGCCTTTTAGAGACAGGATTTCCTATGGCATAAGTCAGCAGCTGAAGTTTCGGGTTTCCTGAACTTTGTGGTTGTTTTCTTTAAACAGTCACAGCTAAGCACCAAGATTAACAGCTCATTGACATGTATAAACAGTCACATCTTTGCCATTGTTTTCTGGAAGCAGTTTCTACCAAAACTTTTTAGACAAAGGATTGTGCATTGTTGTGATCCCCTTTATCTGCATAGTCTTGTGACTTTAGGGGGAGGAGATGGCAGCTCCTCTAATACTATGGAGATGCCGCGAGTGATTGCACTGATTACACTGATTATTGTGGTATAAAAATGGTTCTTCTAAAATTGTTTTGGTTGATACTAAGCACTATGCTGAAACTACAAAATACTTCCTTGTCCTGGAGTAGGGCTTCTGTGTTTCCAGGGCATGGGGAGAGAGAATGGACTACAGTTATTCCAGTACCTCTCTGTCTAAAGAGATTCCTGTGTCTGTGAGGATTTGACCTAGCCAGGACTGAAAAACTATAAGGAACGTGCAGGGCTGGGCGAGGCTAAGAAAAGATGCGGATGTTTAAAGCACAAGTAATGGTTTACAGTAGTATCAGCCTTTGCCAGCAGTAACGAAAGAACCTGGAGGAAGAAATTGGTGTGCGTATATAGTCCTGAGGGCTGTCTGCCACCCTTGCCCAAAGCTGTCAGGTTCCGCCCCACCCCCAGATACTGCTTTTGCCTGACTACTAGACTTTTATCTTTCTGCATGCTCTCCATACTCCCACCATTTCTGGTTTCAACCCTCTAATCATGAACAACTGCGTAAAGGATGGTGATAAAGTTGTTCTTCCCTCCAAAACTAGAAGAACTGGCTCAGAACTTAAGTTAGAGATGGCTTCAGATCTGTACCTCTAGTTTTGGCTACTTCAAGTCAGCAGCTGCATGTGGCTAAAATGACTCCTCCCAGTTGCGTATCCCACTCATTTATAGCTGTATACAAGGATGTCATTTTTTTTTTCTCCACAAGCTCATACCAAGCCTTAGGCTAGTACCCTTCTAAAACATCCCAGCCCATATTGGCCATAACAAAATAAATTTTTTGAAAAGTCACTTAATATTTGGCACTTGACTGTATTTATCCTTGAATTTTAAAAATCATGGATAATAAATGTGGATTAGATCTTCCAATACTGCATCCTTACTAACTAGGTGGTTTGAGACCTGCTCTTAACAAAGTAGCCCTGAATTGTAGTCTCTCCCATAGATTGTCTTATTTTTTTTTAAAACATAGAAGTAACATGGCTCAAGTTACAATGTAGCTTAATTAAAACAGGTAAATAAATACAATCAAGTTAGCACAAGTTGGAAGAATGCCCATATGATGCAGTGGGCAGACTAGGGTTCCTCAGCAATAGGGGGGAAACTTTAGGGAGGAGAGCTTAAATGTGCTGATGGGTGCTAGGGATGACTGACTGTACTTGACTTTGGAGATGAACATATTTATGGCTGAAGAGACTGCTTTTAACAACAGATATTATTGCTATGCTGCTACTTCATGGGAGCTCCAGCAACATTGCTTTTTGTCTGCCTTGTTTGTAGGGACGTCCATCGGGAGATGCTTTTATTCAGATGAAATCTGCAGATCGAGCTTTTCTGGCTGCACAGAAGTGTCATAAGAAGACTATGAAGGACAGATATGTTGAAGTCTTTCAGTGTTCTGCTGAGGAGATGAACTTTGTATTAATGGGGGGCACTTTAAATCGAAATGGCTTGTCCCCACCACCATGTAAGTTACCATGTAAGTTTTGCATGGGTCTTGCCAATACTCTACGCTATGTGCGGGTAGGTGTTGGAGCTGCTTTCTTGACTCTGATTCTGGTTCTTGGAAAGGAGTGTCAGATGGGGGTGTCATAGGTCTTTTCATCTTAAATCATGAGCAGCTTGCAATCATTATTTTTCCCTTTGGTTGTGAATTACTATGACTGAAGAACTACTTTAAAATTACTCTTGCTTTTCCAGTGGCAAGCTTCCCCTTCCCTCCCTGAAACTTAACTTGGCCAGGGTGAGCCATGACTCTGAAAAGTAATTTGTAAGCCCTGCCTAGAGCTTAAAGAACAGTTTCCCATTTAAACTGATCTGTATTTACATTTTTCGTCATGGTGAACATGTCAAGTAAAAGCCCTTCCCCTTTCACTTCCAAAACTTAATTTATGAAACAATTGGTAATGGTTTCCTTTGGGACTTAACCACAAGTGTTCTGCCTGTTGAACCCCTACTGACTGAACTCTTCCTTTGCTTTTTGTTGTTTGTACAGAATTGAGATTGCCTGTGTGGGAGTAAAATACAAATAGCTTTGGCCTCAGAATTGCAGAAACTGTATTTCACGTAAAATTATGTTCCTCAGACCTACTAAGATGAATATGTACAAGTGTTTGGGGGAAATGCTTTAAAAGCTTAAGGGCTAACTTACCAAGCATACATGCCATATAAAGCCTATGGGAAAAATAATACTTTGCTTCCAAGATCATAAATGGCAAGGTAGTCAAGTAGGAGCTTTCTCTCTGTCTCTCTGTGTTGTTGTTGTTGTTGGCTTTTTAAAGAAATGTCCTCTAAATCCTAGTCAGAGCTGCCAGTATGGCAGCAAACTTCTTGGGTGTGGTTTCTCTTGGGTGTGAGTAGACCTTCAGCTAATCCTTAGGAGATAAGTTTTCCAGGTGACTCGCTTTTTTGGTGGTGGTGTTTGGGGTTTTTTTGTTGGTTTTTTTTTTTTTTTTTGCATTGCATTGCAAGTATCCTTCTGAGCAGGGATCTGCAGTATGTAGTCCTATGTGACAGCTGTTCCAGACAGGGGTTGGAAGCTTCTCCTGAGAGGTTGTTTTTTTTTTTTTTAAAAAACTGAGTGTTAACATTTGAAGCTGCAAAGCCATGGCCTTTCCCACTCTGCTGTTGGTTGATTGAAGACAGAGCTGTTTGGGGGATAGACAGTGTCAGGATGAAAAGGGGAATGTTAGGCAGATCTTAGGTACTGAAGTTTCCTTTTTACAGTGGAGAAGTCTTACACTTCTCGATTGGAGACTTCATTAAAATCTGAGCCTAGACAAGAAAAACTGGCCTCCTCTTCAGAAAGCGACGCTATTCCCAGAGCGAGAGGTGGCTTTTTGTGTATTACTGACTTTGCTTTTGACTGGGTGTGGTGGGCACAGCACTTGTAGTTAAGCCCGTGTTGGTGGCTCGGATTTATTTTCTGTGATGAGCAGGACAATGAGAAGCTTGTGAAGGCTCTTTACTTACTGCAGAGTTGTTCAGCTAATGAAGACCATATATATGCCGGAATTTAAAAGGTCCTAATCTATTTTCCATTTGTTCCCTTTAGGCCTTTCACCCCCTTCCTACTCCTTTCCAGCTCCTGCTGCAGTTGTGCCAACAGAAGCTGCTCTGTATCAGCCATCCGTGCTCCTGAACCCACGAACGCTCCAGCCTTCCACGGCGTACTACCCTGCTGGGGCTCAGCTCTTCATGAACTACACAGCGTACTACCCCAGGTAAAGCAGAGGAGAAACCAAGCAGGAACAAAGAAGTCTTTTTGCAGCAAATGCACAAAGCTCACAAAAGAACATTGTCTGCTGTGCTAAAGGCTTGTGCTACCAAGAACAACTTGTTCATTATCTTGTTCAGGGAAACAATTTCAGGATATCTAGGGATTTCCCAAGTTTTAGAGTATTTCAGGTAGTGATGATTTTTTTTTTTAAACATAAGTCGCACAGTTATAGTGGGACTTTGTTTTTGTTTTGTTTTTTTCACCTAACATGCTTCTTAAACTTGTTAGTTTGTATTGTTGTGCCCTCAGTGGGAAATGGTGTGTGCAGTATTCCTTCCCACGTCCATAAAGAAGCCCTTGGCCCCTTTTTAGAAGGGGTGGATTGGGGTCTGCCCTAACAAATTCTGCTGAAATTCTGCCTCTTGTTTTTGTAATAAAGTAACTTTTGACCTTTATGGTGAAAACTCTGTTTACTTATTTATAAAAGTACTGCATTGAAGCATACATGTATTGAATGCATATGTAAAGCATATAGAGGCATATATTCTTCCTGACCTCAGAAACACCTCTCACAAAGGGCTTTTGGCCCTTCTGGATATATTAGCTGTATTCTAAAGAACTAAAACTCTTGATACCATTTGTCCTCTGCAGTCATGAGGCCTTGGAAAGAGCAGTGTTCCCTGTAAGCCATAAACCATTCCTTGTCTGTCAGGAAACCTGCTAAAGAACTCAAGTATTCTATTAGATTCTGACCAGTGCTTTTTGTCTCTGGAGAAGGGTCCAAATAGCTGCTTATGAAGTTGTTGAGCAACATGGACTCTCTAGTACCTGTAAAATAACAAAGGTTTTCTTATTACTTTACACTAAACCAGTATGTCTGTGAGCTGCCTGGTTTTGTTTGTTTTGTGTTTTTCTTTTTTTAATTAAACTGTTTCTTCACTTATTAATTAATTTCTAGAGTGCCTTCATGTCTGTCTTATGGTTATGATAATATGTTACCAAACTCAGCTTCTTTAATGTAAGATCAAGAAAAATAAAATTCCAAACTTGCACTGGCAATATAAAACAAGTTTCTTGATAATAGTTCTATATGTCATGAGAATACAGTAGCAGTAATAGTTTGTAGTGACTTTGGCATGTTGTAATTCTTAAAGTAATAATAGAGTGGCCACTGCAGGCTAAGTGTCAGGCCCTGAGATCTCTCACTGAATGGGATCCCACACGAGTCCCATCACTGGCTGCCTGGGCTGTGGGCATAATGTTGGTTACAGACTGATCAATCCCAGGTCCCAAAATAACCTTTTTACATTCTTGTCTAACTGCCAGTTGTATACTATTCTTAGGAAACAATACCTATGTAGCTTCTGTGCCAATTACAAGTACCTCCGTCTTAAAAAATAAGGTAAAATTTTTGGAGTCAACTCAGCTTCTTTCCATTTTGTGAGATCTGGTGTTTGGATATTGCTTTTCCATCCAGAATAAATGTTTGATCTACAGACAAATAGTATGTACTGTAATAGAAGTAGTGATCTTTTGTAGCTGATTTTTTTTTTTCCTAAAAAAAGTAAGCTTTATTGCTTTTCAGGCAAGTTCCTGTGCTTTGTAAAGGATGCAATAAGTAATTGGGTCGCTTTCATGTAGCAATCAGAACTCTCTTAAATGGAGTTTTCTGGTTCTCAAATTTAATTCAAAAAATGTTAAGTATGTGCAGCAGGAAAGAATGGGGTATCCTCTGTACTAAGTGGTGCATTTAAATGCATGTACATGGAAAAGCAATACAGAGCTGGTGGCTAATGATCAGACAATGGTTCATAAATCTAACTAGTGAATACTTATGGAAATAAGGAAAGTTTCTTTGACCTGCTGCCAAAAGGTTCTACCACTTGTGTTTTGCAAGGTCAAGTTGTTTTATGATAGCCAATTCTGTTCTCTGCACAGTAATCAACCTAGATGGTGGGGGGGAGGGAGGCATTGCTTTGGTCTTCAGTATCTATCAGAAATCCCTGAAACTCTCGGACTCTTCTTAATGCTCTTCTAGCTTTGGTGATGAAACCAGACGGTGTAATGAAATGGATGCCTTCTATGCTATTAAAATAACTTTAGTGAACTCCTAATGAAAAGGAGGAAGAGCAAGTTATTCGGGATCTGTCAGTCTTTGATATCTCCATTCAGCTTGTAATTATATCTGGCAGCGTGTTCTGACAGCAAATCAGTGGTCTTGGTCTCTGCCTAGTCGCGGGCTTTTGAGGAAAAAGAACAATAGGATTCATGAGAGGGAGGGGTTTCTTTCCTTATCTAATCCTGGATAAACAGGTGTACTAGTTGCTGTATGTATGTACATTGAAAGTAATGAATAACTGCACTACTTGGCAACTGCTAACATATTCTATAGAAACTTTTACCATACACAAACTTGAAACTTACTGCTATGGGATTTGTAGTTATAAAACAAAGTTAAGTCTTATTGTATGTATTCAGTTCTAATGACATTTTGATCATGTTTAAGCAGGGCCTTTAAAACCTCAAAAGTTTTTGTCAAAATCCGTAATTGTAGGAACATACATAAACTTTGTTCTTTTTTCAACAGTATTTTGAGTAGTGAAGTGGAAAGAGGAGCTTCTTACTCAGTGGGTAGTATGCCGGTAGGACTTGTAGCCAAAAATGATGTGGAAGCTGAAAACTGATGTGGGTTCAAACAAACTGGACAATTCAAGGGCAGGAAATTCATTGTGAGTTAGTGAATACACAGAAACCACATCTGGCTCAGGAAGTCCTTGAACTCAAAATAACTGGAAGGGTGTTCTTATGTTCTGTGTCCTATGGTAAACTCTTGTGCTATTGAACCAAGGTGGGTAGGCAAACTTGATTGTTTGCATCTTTGAAGTAGTATTTGTCTTGAGAGATATTGGTACTGCTTGTGAGCATGGGTCTTTTCCAGTGTGCTTGTACCTGTATTCAGCTGTGCTAGTCTAATAGTGGCTAAGTTTGGGTTATCTCCCTGTTGTGTTAGTGTATGTGCAGCTGTCTCCATTGGAATGATTAAAAGGTCTTTTTATGTGGTAAAGGCATGATTCTGACACTTGCTGCACAAGGAAATACAGGGTAATTTGTTAGTGTCCTCATGTGTCTGCTTCTGCCTCTTCCTGCTATGGATTAGGTATGTGTTTTCTCACTATACACTAATCAACTTGTAAACGTATTTTTTTTATACATATGTTATATACGTATGCAACATGCATATAGCATTAATATATATGTATGCATGCATACATAAAAAGTGTGTGCATATAAAAATAAAATGACCAAGGTTAGAAAAAAGCCTCACTTGTTCTCCATGATGGTCATTATGGAGAACCTGATCCATCATGGAGAACAAGTGAGGCTTTTTTCCTAACCTTGGTCACTGCTCAGGTCCATATTGAAGCGCAATTAAGTTACAACCAGTTTAAACTGGCAAAACTAGGAACAAGTGGGCTGGATTAGGAGTGGTATCATTCAGAGCTGCTGCCAGCAGCTTCATTTGCATATCTGTGTGTCTGGCTAACCAGCATCACTTGACAGAACTGGGTTAGGAAACAGCCATATGTGTGTTTAGCCTGAGAGATCTGTCACAGATGGAGACTAGCAGCAGCCAGAAACAAAACCTCTTCATCAGCTTAGTTGTACTCATAGCATCATAGCAACACTCTGGACCACAGTTCTTAGACTGTAGTACTTTCTTTCTTTTTTTTATTTTTATAATAAGTACATCAGCTTGTATTGCATGAGATCACGTCTACAGTGAATGGGCTCACTGAACATAAAAGCCTACTGGTGGCTTTTAGTTGCTGTCCAGCAAATGGAGTTCACGTGTTTACATCACGTGGCAGAATTTGGGACTCTTACCTATTCTTGCTCTTGGTGAGCCAGTCTCCGTCACGGATTTGTCAAAATAACCTCAACTCTTTAGTTAATGGCACAAACTTGTCACCAGAATGATTGTTTCTGGGGGGAAGCCTTAATGATTCACTTTTCTAAGTGAAGGTAGTTTGCCAAGGATTAGAACAGCAGGGATGCCTTTAACTACTACTGTATTTCATTGGAGGAGGAGTGCATTAGCAGGGAAGACTAATTGTTGTGTGCCTCCATAGGCTGTCATTATCTCTTCACCTGTAGGTTTTAATTAGTAAAACTACAATGGTGTCTGAAAAGCAGCAGAATGGTAATGCTCTAATCAATAGGTATCTGTGTATCAGGATAGTAAAATTATTTAAATTTAAAAAAAAAAAACCAAAAAAAACAAAAAAACCCCAAGCTTTCTTCAATGTTGATAAGCCTGTAAAAATGTTGTTGCTGGTAGCAGTGTCCAAGACTTACTCAGCCCACCATACAAAATGCCACCATGGATGCTGGTGGAGGTTCTTCTACTTACAGATCCCAGTTCCTTTTGTTCACTTAATATACTGAATGATTTGGTGTGCAGTTAGCAGCTCTTACTGTCACCTCCTGACTTTGCTATCTAGTAAAACATTTGGATTAGTATGATGGATTAATTCACATTACAACATTGTGCAAGCTAGCTGCAGAGATCAGTTTGAGTATAGTTTTTGCTTTTGCTTATTCACAGCACAGTTCAGTGGTGGGAAAGAAGATCCTCCTGTTGCGCCTCAAGGCGTGTGTGTCATCCATGCAGTTGGCTTTTTTTTAAACATTCGCAGTGATGCTCAGATGATACCAGGTTATTCAGGGTGCAAAGATATGTTGCTGGATGCTTCTTTTTACTCAGCAGCAGCACTCTACAGGGGTCTGTTGAAAGACCCAACACTACTCAGGGCAGACCATTGCAGTCTTCTGTGGCAGCAAGCGCTTCTGGCTCTGTTCCCACTGCTGCTTGTTGTCGTGCTACCATTAACTTATGCAGATCAGAAGCTGCTTGCAGTAGGCAGACTGGTTAGATATGTGTTGAGTGGGCAGCAGGTTATCTGGTTAAACGTGGGGATGGCATCTGTACCGAAGGAGCTTTTGGTGTTTCCAGGGGTAGAGTTGGATTGATCTTGGAATAAGGCTCCTTAGAGCTGAAAACTTGTTTTATTAAAAAAAAAAAAAAAAGCCTTCCCTGTTGAGAACACGATCTGTGATATTCGTCCATGATTAAACAGCAGTTTAAATGGGATCTAAATGTTTCTATTTGATTAACAGATGACCTGATGATTTAGTGCTCATACTTCTGCTATTTGTCAAGTTATATGGCCTTTCTTTCTTTAAATAAGGATAAACATTCCAGTCTTGGAAAAGGAAAATTATTCTGGTTATATAAATACTTTTGCTAATAGCACGTCTTGTTAGTTTTTGTGAACAAAGTACTATGTTAAAACTTTCAACTTCAGTAATTATACCACAAAATCTACTAGCTTTGCCTCACAAATTTTGCATGAACCACTTCTAAAAAAGCTTTATACTGAAGCTGCATTTCCTCCTGCTTTTGGGCTGCTTTCCAGCAATGAACATTATAGGCATTACGGTGCAAGCTTGTGTATACATGCACATTATACCCATGACCTGTGCCAGCCCAGGGAGTAGTTGAAAATCCCTATTGGCCTCTGAAAAAATGTGCTGTTCATCAGATGCTGGGGTGATCTGTCAAATTTCCTTAGGTTTTCTGAAAGCTGTTTGGTGATGTGCACCTTCTGCTTTTTGCTGTTCCTCCAGCTGGCTTTAGTCAGAGGATCTGGCTTTGGGGTGCTGCAGAGCTCCTCAGGGTCTGCTGGGCTTCCTAGAGCTAGCAAAGGGGGAGGCTAATTTAATCTTGAAACACTAGTGGATGAGTCCAACAAGTTGTTCTTCCCAGCCCCCTCCCCTTTCTTTTCTCTCCCATGACTTTCCCTACTAATGTTCTTCTGTGTAGTATGATGAGGGATATATAGTAAGACTAACCTGCAATACAGGACCTGGCTTACAGTCCTGAAATTAATAGAAGCTGTCAATCAGTAGCCTGATGAAAGGATATCTTCAGTATCTGTTGTCACAGAGCAGAAAACAGTTAATAGTTAATGAAGAAAAAACTTTTTCATGACTACAGAGAACAAAGTCATAGGGAAAATAGGGATAGAAAGTCTGCAGGGAGGGACTGAAACCTGTAGATGGTGTCTATGCACATATCTGTTCCTACGTACAAATAGCGCTGGGTATGTTTGTGGTTCTCTTGACTGACCTGCCGGATACTTGGCAGAGATCTGAAAACCTGCTTGGTTATGTATGCTGACCACTCCCAACTCACACCCACTTTTAATGTAAGCCACAGCTTCCTTCTGGATATTGGTATCTGTTAAGCAAATGTATAATGGAAAAAAATATTAGGAAATCAAACAGGGGAGACAGTGATCCCCAGTGTTTCTATGTGACATTTTAGTGATCAATGTTTGGGATCCCTTGAGGTGTATAAATGCTGTTTGAATGCCAGCATCAACCTTTAGAACATGTGAAAACTTGTTCTTGCATCCAAAACTGATTTCTGAAACTTAATTGTGTTTTATTTTGAGAGTCTTTGGAGAATACCACAATCTCACAAATATCAATTGGAAAAAACCCTCCAATCTGGCTGTTGATTAGATCCAAGAAGAAGGATCAATTCATAAGGAAGAAAGTTTGCATTGGGAAATGCTTCATATCATGTTTGATTTCAAGAACTAAATTGAAATAAAAGGAGTCTTGCAGTGCATCATTATATAGTGATATGCAACTACTAAGAACGGCCGTAGAAATCCTCTCTGACCCCCTGTAAAACATGCAAGTGTTTGTTCCTGGGGTTTGTTTAACTAGAGAAGGTAGGTTGGAATAGCTATTTGTCTTGTATCCCTCCATGGACATTTTTCATTACTAGTGTCCCCTATCTGCTGCTTTTCTGTCTGGAGACATGACCACTCTAAGTTGCTTGTTGCTATTCCTCTAAGAGGTTGTCACCCCTCAGTTTGAGGGAACACAGAAATACCTGGGGGCAGTCCCTATATTATCTTGTATCGGGAATTAGAGCAGGAGGCACCCTTAGTCTAACCTGGTGCTGAAGCTGTCTGTTACCTTTATCTCCAAGGTGGTGTTGTAAATTAGCAAGTGTTTGTAGTATCTCAGTGCAAAGCCAGCGGGGTTAGCCTGAATAGCTGGAGTTTTAAACAACAATGTCTGACTTCTGCTAAAGCAGATAAGCACCCTGCAAAAATAATAAAAATAAAGTGGGGTGCAGGGGGGAGAGGACTGAAGGGGAAATAGTTTTGTCCCACTGAACATTGTCCTCCTAGAGCTGAGGAGAAAGCACACGGAGGCTCAGCAGCAGGGCCAAGTGGCTGAGACAGTTGGAAAGCTGTTCCCTGGGATACCCAGCCAAGGCTCTTGTGGCCCACCACTGCAAGTTCTCCTGGCCCAGTCTCTCAGCAGGGGCCAGAGAGGCAGAGGAACTTCAGTTTAACAGCAGTGCCTTCCAAAGACAAGGGCCGTAGGCTTGCTTCAAAAGGAAGGCTAGATTGGCTAAGGTGTCTGTCTCATTGTGGGTCTGTTTTCTGATGGTTTCGTCTTTGTTTTTTTAACAGCAATGCAAGCTAACTCTGTCTTCCCTTACTAAATTAGTTTGCCTTAGACAGCTGCATCATGGTCTGGTTTGGGGTTGGGCTTTTTTCCCCCCTAATAAGAATCAACTCTGCAAAGAAAACTGGAAAAAGGTCTTTTTCCTTGCTCTTCATATGAGTTTTAGAAGTAATGGAGTTGTTTTCATAAGGATTCCAGAAAACTTTAAATATTCTATAACCTAAGTTCTCTTATGGTGTTCTGTTTTCTTATCTCAGATGCACAAATTATGCCTTTTTTGGTAGCTTCAGCTGTCTGGCCAAAAGGATTAATGTTAATGACGCTTTCCACAAAGCTATGCAGTTGCAAATAATCTGGGGGGTGCATCTTGTTCAATGAAACAAAAAGTAAATTTTTTTAATTAAATGTTATATATATAGACACACACACGTGTGTCTAGCAGTAGCTGAAAACTCATATGGATTACCTGACGCTTTAGCAAAAAGAGGATATTTGATGGAACTGCCAAATCAAAACAAGGGTCTGTTAACTACCTACAGTTTTGTGGCAATTTGAATAAGGCTGTGGAAGACCTGACAAAGAATATCAAAGCTTCTAACATCTACAAACTATGAGTATTTTGGGTATTAGAATATTCTTTTAATTACTCCTGAATAATTATATTAACTGTCATGGCATTAATACTGCTTTAAAGCAAGACAAGCATGTCCCTTTGTGGTACTAGCCTTTAACCTGTGGCAGTTGCCATTGACCACCAAAGATGCTGTGTCTACAGGGTCCATGAAATATAAGTAAATAAAAGCAAATACTGCCTTGCTAGCATTGCTGGCACCTGTGGAGACCTCCTTCCTCAGAGGTATTTGGCAGGTAGCTAATGGAGAGCGCTGGCCTGGAGTTTGCATCCGAACCATAGATGGCCATACCTGCCATGGATTCATCTCCTTACTCTTTAGGTATGTTTAAAACTTTGTGGTTGTAGACAGCGTATGGTGGCAATAAGCTCCAAAGCTGAATGGTGCACAGGGGGGCAAGACTTATTTTCAGCCTCCTTAGTGTCATAAGTTGATGCCTGAACCTTGTGCTTGAGCAGTTGAGTAGTATGTAGGTATAGTGACTGTGGTAGTATCTTTGTTAGAGATTAGTAAGATTATTAATATTATGGAAAAGGCATGCGGGGAACCATTAGTGGGAAGTGTTGTATTGTGATAAATTTGTATGAAGATGCTACTCTACAGCATAAAATCTTAACTTCCCATAGCTGTTTTTCTGACAATAGGCTCAAAACTGATACAAATGATTGCAAGTGTCATCTTTGACATTAGATCACCTCTGCTAGATAGTGGAGCCACCAGTGAAGAATTATTCACAAAGGTATCCAGGAACACAATATTGTGGGGATTAACAAGCATTATAAGCAGTTCCTATGGGAAAACAACTCTCCTTCTAGACATGGATAGCTGTTCACTGCAGAAGTAGTAGTCAGTCAATTGCATTTGCTTAGTGAAACTCCTTGAAGACACTTGTCTGAAGGGAAACCATAAACATCTGTATGTTGTGTCCAGGAGTGGCTCTTGTCTGCTGGATTTGCTTGTCACCTGCTGTGATTGAGCTATCCCCTTCCATACTGTGCTGTATGATGGCCCAGGGCTTTGCAAGTAGTGGGAACTGGGGAAGGGGAAGACTGAAAACAGTGGTGAGAACATATGCTTGGAGATAAATGCACCTAGTGGACTTAAAAGGTACAGAGAAACTCAAGAAGATGAGCTTTAATTTAGAGAGATTGAATACATGCTAACACTATAGGACTCATGGGGAGGGATGACTCCTCCACAAGGCATCTTGGGACAATGGCCTTTGGGCTAAACTTAGTCTTCATCAATATCATTTTAGCTGAGGATTTAAGCACAGATGTAAGCAAGCAAAGGAAAGACTGATAGTCTCCAGCAGAAACTTTTCCATGGTATTTTTATAGCCATGAGTTTGGCGAACAGAAGTGGAGGTGGTCTGGTAACTACCTTTCTAGTGTGGTTTGGAGAGGCTATCCTAGGTCTAAGGAATAGTATGAAAATGCTGATGGAAATGGTAGGTGCTTGAAGCCATGCTCAGGAGATCAAGCAAAATGATCAAGGTGGCTTTGAGCAAGAGTAGGGGCTTTTGGGGGGGTTTATTTGCTGCTTTTGTTTTTTGTTACTTTCATCTTAAAATTCTATAATAGGCAAGAGAAGCCAGTGGCATTCCTCAACATTAGGACAACTTCAGTGATAAATGGCCTATGCAGATCTACCTAGTAGTGAACTTGTTAACTTTTCCTTTAGAGACTTTGAGAGTACATGTGGCTCCAGCTGTACAGGAGGTGTGTTTGTCTGTGATCTCCAGGGATGCTCTTGAGACCAGACAGTTGTGACTGGCAGAGTCTGGAGACAGTCTTCAATGAGATACTGTGTGTGCCCATGTGTTGCGCTGTTAGGGGAGCCTGATTACCCCAGTGTAGTTTCTGTTGTTGAATTGCTTTTGATGCCATGGTGATGGGAGCATTACAAATGTCTAATTATGTGGCCTGTACTTTGATATCTGCCCAGGGCTTTAAGAAAGGTTAAGGTAGCACAGCCAGCTGCTTGGCACTCTATTCTGCACTAGTTTGGCTTCTGATTGCTTCTATCTTAACTTGTGTTTGTAGTATGCAGCAGAGGATGGACTTGTACACACAAATGATCCGGCCAGGACAGTGTCCAAAGAATGGATTTGCATTTAAAGGCCCCAGCAGTTAGACTTCCTTAGAGAAGGTAAGGATAACGAACCCCAGGAGATGGATTTGGGGGTATCATAGTGTTTGCTTCAGATAACCACCATACTCAACATAATTTTTCATTTGCCGCAATGGGAATATGTCTGCTTTTTGCTACATCCAGAATATCACACTGCAATATACAAGACCTTGGCTATTAAAGCCATCATTTAAAGGATTTTGACTATTCCAGTCTTGTTATCGGCTGCTGCTTTGCATACTTCCCAGGGCTCCAAATGCATGCTACCTCAAGCTTTAATATCAGTGTTGAGAGTCTCCAGAAAGCTCCTCAGAGTCAGTTTTCTCTGAGGAGCAAAGTGCAGAGATGATGTCCCTCTCCTAGCAATGCACTAGGATATAGTGTTGGTTAGGCAGAATGAGGTACTGTCTTAGGTAACTACAGAATCTGATTTCTAAACCTCGTGCTGATGTAAAATCGCAGCAACGAAGTAGACTGTGTTTGTATAACTGGCAGCTACTCTCTTGCTTTTGTGATCTTCCTGATCAGGCCGTTTCAGCCTTTCAAGCTTGGTTTACTTGATCTTCTGTATAGGAACAGTCAAAGGGTGAAGTCACCCAGAAAGCATTTGTGCAGAAAAATGCAAGTTGAACTGAAAAGCAGTGTATTGGTGGCTACACCATGTGCTTTATCATGTGCAGTAGTCTTAGAGGAAGATATGGAAATATAATTACAAAAATGCTTCTGTAATTGCTATTCTTTTAAAAATACATAGTCAAAGAAGTGATAAGATTTCTTTTATGCCCTTTTCTTCCTCTATTCCCTTTTTCACCCTACCCTCTGAAAAATAACAAAAAAATGCCTTCTTTTTCATTCTTCCTCTTCTCTGACACAAAGGCAACTTAGCCCAGGGTGTAATCAGCTTCTGGGCAAAATCTTCACCTGCAGCATCTCCTCCCTGTCATCTGCTCTAAGAGTCCTGCTAAGTGAAGTACAGCATGTGTAAAAACAAAAGTGACCATCTCAGCTAGTTGGCCAACGAGCTGGTTTTTGGCTGGGTTGATAAAGCTAAACCCCATCCATGTAACTAATAATCTGAGGCCGTAGATGCTTAGTAGCATCCTGCCTTAAACTATGCTACATTGCTTGCCATCCACCTGTAGCTGGTTGTCTATGTTGAGCACTGCCATTCAGTGACCCAGGTCAGGAAAGCTGATCCAACTGGAAGAACCAATGGGAAATAGGGTTCATCTTTCAGGCAGTATTCACCCAATCCACTTTTCTGCTTAGCTGTGTGAGTACCCATGTCATCTCAGAGAAGTGAGCAAAGCAGGCACTGGGGGATGGTAGTGGCATTGCCACGTTGGAGTTGGTGGTAAAACTTCATCGTGAAAACTAAAGGGTCATGTAATATTGAATAAAGTCTGGCATACTCTTAGCGAAACACTGTTCGTGCTAATAGAAAATGTAATCGAAATGCTGTGTGTGTAAGGTGAAAACTAAAGCTTTTGATCCTTCAGTAAAGATTTGATATCTTGGAAATCAAGAAAGTAAAATTTGCTTTTATCATGGGGTTCAATGACCTGCACAACTCTCTTATGCAGATTCCTCCACCCTTTCTGATGTTTTGAACAAACACAGCAAGCCTAGATGGAGATCTTGATTATGTTCCCAGTTTTACCACTGCTCAAGCCAGTTGTGCTCAAGAAAAAATCAGCAGAACTCTGGAAATCAGCAGATGGACCTCTAACCTTCTTAAAGTTAATGCACAATTTTCACAGGCATGCGCACACAGACCACTAAGCCCTTCACTGAGAGCACAGATGCTGAAATCACACAAGTCCTCAAGGTTTTCTTCTTGGTAAAGTATTAAGCTGCTCTTAACACAGAAATAGTTTAGCCTGAACCTACAAAGTCTGATCTACTTCGTTCTTTGAAATAGCAAAAAAAAGTCTTTTTTACCTAATTTTGCACACAGTTGAAAGTTGGGGTTTTTAAAGTATTTTAAGACCTCTAATTGTGCATTTGACATTTTTATTAAAAAAACATTGTTTTCTTGTCTTGTACATATTTATCTGATTGTTCTGTGCTCTGTATACTTTAATGTTCTAACAAGCATATTTTACACAGCACGGAAATAATTAGGAATATAAAATGGATTATCTGAGGGCGGAAAAAATGTTGTAACTTTGTAAAATATACAAGTGTGGGATGTTAAGTGCTTTGTCTCTGATTCTTATCTTATACACTCTCTGTATGTACTCAGGTATTTAAATTTTAAATGGCTTGCAGAAGCAGACAGTTTCAAACTTTGATCACACTACCTAGTCAGAAAGTGAGGAATGGAGTTAACCTTTCTTGTGTCATACTACTTTTATTTTTCCACTTCCTGCTCTACTTACCCTTTTTGGTGTTTAACAATACCATATATGAGAGAAGGAATCATGGTCTGTTTTAAGACCCGCCACCTAGTCTACTTTAAGGGAGGGTCAGGCAGGGACAGTTGTTTTGAGTTTTGGTCTCTCTGAACTACACCAAATACACTTTGACCATAACCCAGCACCACAGTTGTCACTCTTAGCAAATAAATCGGATGATGCACATGCTCTTACTTAAATAACTGATGTCTTTTAGCATTTAGCATCTCTCTCCCTGCCTGCCCTAGGACTGGACTTCAGTTAGCAGTTAGACCACAGCATCTTTCCATGGCAATTATACTCAAAGGGGAGTGGGGGGAAAGAAACCCTCAAATAAAGAGATTTGTGAGACTAAAAGTTGCAAAAGGGATAGGTTTTCTGGCATGTTCAAAATAAATATTACAGAACTGAGGATTGCAAGCTGATCTGTTCTTGAAATTGGCCACAAGCCCATTTCTTCTCCACTGCACATTAGAAACTGTCTTCCAAGTGAGAAAGTTACTGCCAAACAAGATAAGGTATTTGGCAAACTGACCTGTCTCATTTATTTAAAAACACACAAATCCACAAAAATGCACTTGGTTATACTTCTGGAGGTTGATGTGGGAAAGCATTAATTTTGTGGATGACTCCTTGCTGGTCCAGCTTCTCTTGGAAAGCTCAGCTGTGCTGCTACGCCCCAAAGGTAATTCCCCTCCTGGAGACAGGCACTCAGAGCTGTGTATGTGCTTTATTCCAAGACTCTCTAAAACACATGGATGGTCCAGGGTGGAGAGCCTAGGAGCTTGGACCTCCATCTGCTGGAAAGGCTGAGCTCAGCATCAGGTTCTGCCTCTCTTGTTCTCCCAGATACTTCTCTTAACTGTGGCTGAAGGGCTGCACCTTTGTGCTCTATTGGTTGCATATTCTCTTGAGAAGAAGAAAGTAACAGGCTTTTGTAACGTTGCAGCCTGAGAAGGGACTGAATCCATCTTGTATCCAGTGGTTGTGTGAGGTAAATCTGTCACCTCTGTGGTTATTAGACTCGAGGGACCATGGTGGGAGTCCCCAGTGGCTTTGGAGCCACTTTCTTTTCTTCCCTGACTTTTCCCCAAACTCAGCAGAAAGGATAGCAAAATTTTAGGCCCTAACTCATGCTATGGTTCCTGGGAGGCCCTTGGGAAACCTCACTGATTAAAACAGAGTTCCTGTAAAGTGCTTTGGGTATGGGGTGCTTATGTTCCTCCTATAGCAGTATTTAGTTACCATGAGACCAAATCCACAAGAGTGCCTTGGTATCTATGAAAGTAAGTACAAGGGAAGGGGAAAAAAAAAAGGGGGGGGGGAGTAGGAAAACTCTTCCAGGCAAGGCAAGTGATAATGGAAACGAGGCTCTCTAATTAAAAAACATATATATATTTTCCCCCTTTCACTTTTTTTTCCCCTTATTTCTTTGCTCTGCTCTTTCCTGTGTGCCACCCTCCCACAATCACTACAGCCATAGTAATCTAGATTTATATTTTCTTCTGGCAAACTTCACACTGTTACAGTCTGAGGTATTTGACAGGACATTCTTTTAAATTACTGTTCTGTAAACATGAGTATACTGAACAGGATTAATTGATGCAAAGTATTTTAAAATTGTATTTCCAACTTCTCTTTCTGAGAAGATGGTTCTGCCTTTAATTTTGGAGTACAATTATAAATTAATAGTTATGCAGAGAGAAAATTAGCCTACACGAGCCACTCGGGGAGCGATGGTGGAATAGAGTCTTTGCGTATTAACTGCATAGGAATATCCCAACTGTGCAAATACGGATAGCGAATGAGCGGATGGGAAGCAGTAGGGCAGAAAACATTTGGAAAAACAAATCACAAACTGAATGCAACAATAATTAAATGCTTTTGGGAGCGGAAAAAAAAAGGCAAACCTCATGTTGGGTTGCACAAATGGGATTTTTGTTTGGGATGCCCTTGAAGTTTTCTAAGTCTTCTATGCAGTGCTGGTAAAACTTCAGTGAAAAGTTATGGCCAACAATTGGCACAAAAATTGCAGAAAGATGTGGACCAACTGCAGAGTGAACGGGCAGGATGTGAAAACAGCTCCCAAGGGCCTGCTGAAGGCATGGGGGTTGCTTAGTTTGGTGAAAAGGAGGCTGAGGAGAGGTATGAGAACAGTATATAAAAAAAATATATCTATGAAGAGAGAAGGAATAAATCCTTCCCATTGTGGATGGGATCAGGAGAGAGAGATGGAGTTACAGCCAGGGATTAAGTGGGACATCAGAACAAACCTTCCCATACTAACAATAGTTAAGTACTGATCTGCACTGCTCAGGGAGGCTGCTCACTCTCCACCCCGGCAACCTTTTGGGATTGGTTGCCCAAGCACCCAGCAGAGATGGCACTGGTATAGCTGATCCCACTGTTGGGCACCAATGTGGACAAGATGTCCTCTTCAGGTCCCCACCAGCCTTGTTTTCTATGGTGATACCACTTTCTTCTTAGGTCCCTGGTCTCAGATTTTTATAAAGTTAGATGCACATTCTGATGTATATGATCTGAGTTGGGTCTTGTGTTACTTTTCACAAGCTCTCTCATATTTGGGATTCTTTGAGTTCTATTTATTAAGTTCAGAACTTAACCCTTTATATTCTTTTTCTATCAGTTGCTCTGTTTTAATTGATTACAACAACATTAAATTTAATTTAACCTAAAGCTGAGTAGTACACCATGCCCCCATTATAATGGTTTTATGTTTTAGAAATCAAACAAACTAGAAATAAGGCGATTCCTACAAAAGGGGAAACGTGTATATTTGGTTTTCTTTTTGCAGGATTAATTGGGAAATCTCACAGCTTTGATATCTTTAAATATCTCTGTTACCTCAGTTAGGCACAGGATCTCAGCTGGAGGCAATTTTATTTATTTAAGCAGGAAAGCCTGAGACTCTATCAGTAAAGATGAAAGTCCAATTCCACAGTGTAACTTTCTCTGAGGTTAAGATTATTGATTGAACTTGAGATGTGAATCTATCACTCAGGTATTCGGATGTGTAAATAATATGTAATATGAAGGTAATAACTGGAATTAATCTGAAAAAACATTGTGAAAATATATATTATACTTTCATAAGGACTATATTTAAAATTCTTGTATTATTCTTGTATTACATGGAGGAAATTCACCTTCTGAACTACAGTCTTAGTAAAACATGTTTTTAAATCTAATGGTTTTATATGACAACTCTGTTTACCCTGATGATAGAAGTATGTCCAGTATTCAGGCTGCTACATCTTCGACTTGTTTCTCTCTTTTTTTTTTTTTTTTTTTTTTTTTTTGGTCTCCGCAATCACGTCTTGTATTTTAAAATCCCAAATTAAAATCTAAAACTGAATATTTATGTACTTGATGTAGTTTTTATAAGAGCTTAATGTTAAGGAATTTTTTTTAAATAACCTTTTGTCTAACACTTATGTACTTTCTGTGGTCAGTATGCCAGCCTGCATACCATGATGTTACACTAGTTAACTAGGAACATTATAATCTTTTTCTCGTTTTAAAACAATTAGAAAAAAAAAAGATAATTCTATTGCAATTTGTTTTCTATGAAAATAACACCCCCCCATTTAGGGTAGGATTTTTTTAAGCCTAAAGGAGTTCCTAAAAATTTCCCTCGCAAATTTTTCTTCTTCCATTTGCACTTTAGCAAGACAAGGGATAATCTCGCTATAACATCTCATGATGGCAAGAGCTTTAAGCGGGTGTTGGGAAAAGCCAGTTTCCACACTGCCTGTGGGTAGCTATAGAGAGCTCAGTGCTCTCTATTTTGCCAGGTCTGATACCCGTGAAATTTCTTGTCCCAAATTTCCTATCATGCATCCTGAGCCGTCAAAAGCAAACAATTTTTAGACTAGTGAATAGGCCAAGTCTTTAATTATATTTTGGTCTGTGGGTTTTGGTTGTTTTCTTTGCAAAGATTGCAAGCTGAAAACAAATATACATTGATTAAAGTAACTTGCAAAGGAATACCCCAAGTCTGTGAACACAAAGTTTTTTTAACCCATAATTAGTAACTTGCCAACCAAAGCTGTGTATGTTCTGGTGTCTGAATTGCAGCAGTACTGTTCTCTAAGGAGACATCATTTTTCAGGGTGCTTTTATCACTGCTGACAGCCTCAAATGCTAGGACTGCTGTACGTCTGGATCTTACAAGTGGCAAGATCCTAAAAGCAATGCTGCTGCAAAGCACCAAATTGGAATGAAAAATGCAATGCCTGTGCTGCCCCCCCCCCCTTTTTTTTTTTTTTTTAAAAGTTTTACAATTTCAGCAAGGGAACTTGTTAAAATGGAGA
>VYZW01033286.1:57921-75816 GCA_013401315.1 Balaeniceps rex
GGAAAAGCACAAAATGGGAATGAAAAAGTCAAGGCCGTTGCTGCCCCCCCCCCCTTTTTTTTTTTTTTTAAATAGTTTAACACTTTCAGCAAGGGACCTTGTTAAAATGCAGAGCTGGTAGAAACCAGCCAAAATAATGAGAGAGAAGACTGTTACCACCCCTGTAATGAAGCACGTGGGGGGGGGGGTGGTGAGGGTGAAGATGCCCTCTGCCCCTCCGCCACCCACTTCCCTGAGTATGGACTTTATGCCTTCTTTCATGCTCCAGCCTATCTCTATCCCACCCCACTCTTTCTCCAAGGTCACCTCCTTGGCCTCTCTGGAGCTGGGGAGGGGGTAGAGCCAGGCTGTGCCCCTCACAGGGGGAGAAGGACTGGCAGGGGGGCAGTGCTGGAGGGGAGGGAAGGGAAGGGGCAAAAGGCATGATACGGGGACCTGAAGCACCAAGTGTGAGTGTGGCAGTGCTGCTCCAGAAGAGAGGGGGGCGAGGGTCAGGTACGGCTCGCTCCTCAGCATCCCCCGTCCAGCCCCTGTCCCTCTCGGGTCCCACACCACAAAGAAGGAGACGGTGTGTTTGCTGCGCTCAACGCCACCTCGGAGCAACCATTTATTTCAGTGTGCGCTCAGACAGATGTGTTCAGCTCGTGGATCCATGTGGACTCCTTTTTTGTTGTTGTTTATTCATTAGTCATTGAACAGAGATGTAAGCAGCCCCTCTCGCCTGCATCCTCACCTGCAAAGGGAGCCAAGTGATCCTTTTGAATGCTGCAGGTCAAAGATGGGCTACTTGGCAAACAAGCCTAGGCAGTCGAAGCGAGCATGAGCGAGATGAGCTTGCTTTCGTCCACCTTTGCTGCCTCTGCCCTGCTTGGTTTGAGAATCCGATAGAAGGTCATGCTGTGCTAAATTGGAAACAAAGAAAAAAGAACTTGTTTTTGTGGTGTAAATGGAGCGTGGTGATAAAAAATGTTCTCCTGTGGCTCTTGTGTGTTGCATGGCAGTTACTTGGCTTAGTACCTGCGTCTCCCCGGGATGTGTAATCCTGGTCTGCTGTGGGAGCTCCTGCGTCGAGACGCTTCAGTAACAGAGTTGGAGCAAACCCTGCTGAAAGGACACGCGGCCAAAGCACTGGCTACAGAACTGAGCTGGAAAGCAGCTGAAAAAGCACCATGGCCACACTGAGAAAAGTTATTAAATATCAACCAGACCGCTTCAGTTACTGCTGTGAGAGATGTGGCTGCATGCGTCAGCCTGGCTGGGCTTGAGGGAGAGGACCGATTTAGTGGCCATAGTTGAGCAAGGAGCCCATGTAAACTCCAGTAAACCATACCCTGACTGGCTCTGACTGCCTATGAGATGTCTGAAACACAGAAATATCATACCCAAGGAAGGCCTGGAGACCCAAACTCTGGGGTTTTTTCAACTTTATCACTGCAGTTAATGAAAGATATCACCTCTGCCTAAAAGGTATGCATGCCCCCATTCATACCCAGGGGCCATGATTTCACAGTATGAGATCAAGCCCAAACGAAAATCCCTTCCTTCTCCCCAACCATGCTTGCGCCCAGCCCTGTGCCACTGCACACTGCCCTGGGTTCTGTGCACAGCTCTGGGGGTCCAAGGACACTCTTGGGCATAGAGATGCAATGGAAATCTTTAACCACTGTAATAGTTCCCTATTACTGATCACAGTTTGGAGCTGGATCAACAGCGGTGGCCGTGCAGCCAAAGGGAGCCCCAGTGTGGAGCCAGGAACCAGCAGGGAGTTGAAGTAGCACTACCATCAACACTGGGCTGTCAGTAGAGCATCACAGGATCCCAGCCAATGAAACAGCTTGAAAAGACCCAGGCAAAATTTAGGGAAGGCTAGCTGGAGGCACGGCGCTCCGCTCTCACCCTGTTGATAGCACTAGCGCATCAAATCGCCCCACGCTCAACCAAGGCTTCCCGCAATAGGCAAACAGGTGGCAGAAGCTTATCCCACCCAGTCTCATTGCACCACAGAAGAGAAACCAAATGCAGGAGTGGTTTGGATCACAAAGGCTATGAGCCTTGTCTACCCCAGCAATTGACAACTAATATCGTACTGATTTTTGAGCCTGACTGGTGATAAAAGAGCAGTCCCAGGCTGACCACAATCATGGAGCCTGGGGTGGGAGTGCTGAGGCCCTGCTGTGAAGTACTGCTGGCATCTGGGGGGGTTTGGGCAGGGGCTGAGGCTGTGCCAGCCCCGCTGCAGCCAGATCCCTGATGGGGAGGGAGGGGGGGTCCTCTCCTACATGGCTGCAGTCATGTTTAGGTGCACTTAGCAGTGAGACCCCTCCGTGATAGCACAGGAATGAAATAAGAATGCACAGAAATGAACACAGAGAAAATTAAATTAAAGACGGCCTAGATTAATCAGCAAGCCTGGTTCGCTTTTTAGAGCGCTGTTAACACGTTGCTGCCTGTAGAGAGAATCCATCATTGTATAATGAAGCATCAGCAGCAAAAGTGGGATTTTGTGAGTGTTCGCTCTGAGATCTCTTAACGTCAAACCCCATGTGCTGTGTCCATCCATGCGGGTGGGGTGTTGCATGGGCTGCTGTGATCCAGGGGCTGCTGGATCCATCCGTGCTGTCTGTGTGTCCTTCCGCCTGCTCCGCTGGCTGCCAGGAACCGGGAGAGCACCCCTGGCCCTGCTTTGCTTCCAGTCTCAGCCCCTATATCAAAGCTAGCATGAGGTTACAGAGGAAGGTGTCTGCGCTGTGACCTCCCCAGCCATCAGCTGAGCCAGCTTGCGGCAGGCAGTGACTGTCTGGCACGTGGACGCCACCTGAAATGGCACAGCAGCGCTTCCCCCGCATTTCTTAGAAGGCTGGTGTGTAACTCGGGGTGCCAGATACATGCCAAACAAAGAACAAAGAAAGAAGCCCATTTGTTAAAAAGCTTCAGCCCGTGGAAATCTGCTTGCAGGGTGGAGAGGGAAGGGATGTTACATGGAATAAATGTTTCTTACAAATGACTGTAAGTAAGCACAAAGTTATGGAGTGGCAACATTTCTAGAGCACCCCGCTGCTCGGGTGCCATTCCCGGTTAAAGGACTCTCGTCACTACTCTGATACACATTGTAGATGGGCTATTTTTACTAACCAACGTCTCAGATGGAAAATACGGTTACAACCACATGGAAAAATTTAGTAAGACAGCTGATAGATGGGCTTTAACACTTGATTCTTTTTCAGACAGCAACTGCAAAAGTAGCGGAATGGAATCACACATTCATTGTTCCTCTCTGACTTCAGATAAAAAAGCATCCATCCTGTGTTGGAGGAGACAAACTACAGCTAAAGTTCCAAACCCAGCCTGGTCTCCAAGTCTCAGGCAGGCTGGGTCTCCTTCCCATGCATGGTCACCGATTGCGGCTGCTCTGTGGATTCAATGAACACCCTTGCTGGCGCCTGGTTAAAACTTCCGACTGTGCAGGTACCCTGGGGTACGGCTGTGCAACCCCAGGAGCTCATGGGCTGCAGGGGCCTGTGGTCAGCAACGCTGCCAGGGCATCACATGACGTTACGGTGTCCCCCACCCACAAGCAGGATCTAAAAAGTACAACAAGGTAAAAACGAATAAATAATGACGATGTAAAACTGGGTGCTGTGGTTAACTGTATGCCGCAGGGCAGTAACAGTGTATTTGAGGTCATTACTCTGATCCTTGTTCTTTGTGACAAGGGGAAAACAGTGTTTGGGAAGAGCTGGGGGGCTCTGGCACAGCCACCCCATCTCCACGGGCAGCAGCCCGTGGGGCAGAGCTGAGCCACCCGCCCAGCACTGCGTGGCAAGTGGAAAAAAAATACTTGGAAACAAGCTCTTGGCCACAACGGGTTTGGAAATAAACACCACTTCTGCTCTATTGTGCAGGTGATTTTCTCCCCCTCCCAACTCGTTATAAAGCCTGTGAACTGTGACCAGCTTTCTGGATGCTACAGGCGAGTAATTCTCCCATTGAAACATTCTGGCTGCGGTGCAGCGATACCCAGCATTGCCTCCGCCAGCTGAGGCCATGGCCACAGAGCATGCTTTCCAGCCCAGGAAGATGGAGGCTGGTAGGTGGAAACAAAAAAAGGCAGCATCTTCCAAATCTGTCTCTGTATGTGCTCTGGGATAAATGTATAGCGGCTGAACCAACTGGAGGGAAGGAAATTTCTGGTTTAATTAAATGAACAGACCAAGCAACCAGATGCTTGAGTAAAGAAGACCTGCCGCTTGTCCAGGAGAGAACTTCAGTGCTGGGGTCTGGTTCGCGAATGGGCCACTTTCTCCTGCTCCTGCCCTTGGGGAAAGCATTGTATTGTCCCTTTGCATGTAGGTGACTTGGACTGACATCAGTGGTGATCATACACTTGCACGGGAGGGGAAACCGAGCTCCCCTTGATGGCAAATGCTGACTCTCCCCACAGTGCACACCAGGATCACCTGACAAATCCTGTACGGGTGATGCACAACATGCTTTGGGTACTGACAGATTTACAGAAAGCTGCTTAAGGTGGAAGGCAGCTGCACGGCGGCTGGACGAGGCACTTGCACATCCTTATTTTGCTGTGTTCAACTCAACTGAACTAATAAGACAAAAAGCAATTTAAAAGTGCCTTGCAGATTACCTTGTCCAAGAGCTTCTTAAAGCTCACACAATGGAAGTGCATTTGAGCTAAAAATATGGCATCAGCCATGACAGTATATAACAGCTATAATGTTTAACCTAGGAGGAGTCAGCTCTGTTAAGCGTATCACTTTACAACTGCTGGCACCTGGGAATAGCGTCTGTGTTTCTGGGTCAGTCTTTCAGATCCCAGTTTGTCAGGCTGAAAGGGACTGAACCTCTTCTACCTAAAACGTAACAGCCCTCCGTATTGTGCATTCTAGTAAATCTAATGGCTGGCAATGGTGCCACAAAAATCATGCGGGCAGCTGGTGAGGGAGTTGATGCCTGCAATTTAATCCATCCCAAAATCAGTCTCAGGCACCCCATTTCAATGCAATTTGTGTGCTATGTAAGTGTTTCTGCTGCTGAGTTATTTCTGTTGTTTCAAGCCTGATGGTGGTCACAGCCCCCCCGTCCCATGCTGCAGAGCTTCCTCCGTTCCCACTCTCTGGACACTCCATGAGAGCCGAGTCTGAGCAACGCCAGGGCTCAGGGGACCTGAGTTTCACCTTATGCTTTGCTAGCCAAGTCGTCTGACTTCTCTTGGTTTTAGCACAAGATGGCTAATGAGCATTATCTGTAAGCGAGGGAAAGTACAAACAGCTTTTATCTCCACGAAGCCAGGCAGCGTGTCCCCCCACCCGCTTTAAGTCAACCGCATCTATCTACGCAGTTAAAAACTACCAGCCCCTTATCTGTGAAACCTCTTGCAACAGAGAGACCTGAGATGATACCTTGTTTTCTGGCTCTCAAGACAAAGACCGAGGCTTGGGTCCACACTTTAAAGTTTCATTTTGCCAATCGGGAGTTTGCAGGGCTTGGTGCGTAACATCCCCAGCCAAACAGCCATGCCAGCGGGACTGCTTTTATCACAAAAGTGAAACCTATTTAAACTGCCATCCTGCTATCGAGTATCCCAGTCCTGATACAGCCACGGAGAAGCAGGTAGGCAGTTAAGGGCTAGCGCTGTTTGCTTGGTAAATATTGATGGTGTGGAGCGAGGAGTACTGCAACACTGCAAAAGTTCCTTAAAAATGTTCAGAGGATGAAAATTGCCGGCACTGTTGTGATTTTGAAGCTCAAATAATAAACGATTCAACAACTGTACAGTAACCATGGGGATGAATTCTCATTGAGCCTAAAATTACCAAGCTGCTGACAAGGACCTATTTTTAGTATCAGCAGATGTGTATCTTTAAAAACATCAGCACAAACCTACTACTGTGTGTTTGTGTATGCATGCCTGCTCGCCTGTAATTGAGTTTTCTGATGCTAATAACAAAAGCAAAAATAAGTAAACGTCTGATCGCTGCAATGGACAATGCAGCGATTTAGGCTGGGGGTGATAAGTGGAAGTTGCAATTAATACCTGATAAATAAAGCATGCAAAGTGGCCAGATTGCCAGTATGTAACTGAACTAGTAAGCAGAGCCCTATCATTACCGTCAGCTAATGTGCTACAGTAACGGAGTGTCTATTTTCGGTGTCTGTGAGTATCTAATGGGAAGCGCCCGTCTGCACTGTCACAGCCCCACGACACGGGAAAACAGAGGCTCAAAGCTGACAGGAGCTCCTGGCACAGATCCTGAATCTCTGCACTCAAAGATTGAGTTTGTCAGCGCTCTCCCTCTATTTCACACTCGAGGGAGGTGCGAGGATAACCCCCCCTGAGAAAGCACACAGATTAGGCAAGGTGTTAATACATCCCCAGCAATGACATAACAGCAGCCGGTATCAGTGCCAAGCCGTGGAGTGCTTGCTAACCACCCACCAACTCATCCCATCCATGCTGACTCACCACACCGTCAGCAATGCAAATTGTGCCGCCAATTTAAGAAAGGTTAAGGCCCCTGCAACCGCTGACTTTGACTGGGTTTTTCCTGTTAGCTCTAATAGGACAGGCTGGAGGCCTGCCTTTGTTTTATAGCCTGATTTTGCTGAGGGAGAGGCCAGAGGGTGGCTATAATGACATCTCATTTGGTGATAAAAGGATTAGTTTGTTTGTGCCAAACAGGTAGCCGGACAGGCATATCTCTGCTCGCCTCTTGGCATGACGGTGCAGTATGTATACATGCAAACGGAGTTTGCTAGCAAACCAGCCAAGCAAAAATCAAAAGCAGTGCATTACAGCTGGGTAGAATAATAGGGCATTACAGGAGGCAGTTCAGCAGTTTTGTTCAGAAACCAAACAAGCTCTTCAAGTTTCTTAAAGGCAGAGGTGGAAACAACAGAGAGGACTGCAGTGGTTCATAGCAGGCATGGTAGTGCTCCCTGCCTGCACTGCCGCGTGAGGCACCGGTCATGCCTCCCACAGAGAGCAATGGGAAAATAATGGCATTTCAGATAAGAGAGAGAAGAAGAATTAAGAATCAAGAAAAGCCCTTGTGCCGAGGCACATTTGAAAAAAAAACTGTGAATGATCTTCTATCCCAGATTAAATTATGTAAAGAGACCAGATTAAACCATCCATCATTTCCCATTTTTGATATTTAATTAGGAAAGAATGGTTAGTTCCTCAGAGTTGGCTCTTTGAGATGTGTTGGCCATATACGCTCTGCTCTTGGAGCATACGTGCCTCTGTTACAAATATCTGGCTCTGCTAAGAAATCCCATAGCGTTCTGCCACCGTAGAAAACTCTCCCCATTTTTTTGTATAACTGAGCTTGTATAATTTGGAGCTTGGGGGAGTTTTGTTTGACTTCGAAGAAGCTGCCCCTGTGGAAGCCAGCCAACCTATATTCCAGGTGAGGTTTAGAGATGCTCTTGTTCAGAAAGACTGTCTGAACAACTTGGCCATGCTGCTGAAGATGAAATTGCGAGCTTCAGGAAATCTGGATAGCTGAACTGCCTGGGCTGGCCCTGCCCTGTTAAGATCATACATGTGGGCTCTCACGAATTTCCTAATGCCCTTGCTAAAAGAAGAATAGGATGGTATGCACTGGAGACCAGAGGCATACGGAGCACACAGACATGTCAGAGACGGCCTCAAGTTTGCGGCTTATCTGAAGCAAAGGATGTGAATTTAATTCTGTAACAAACAGGAACTTGACCTCACATTCAGTTTTCAGTTTGAACAATTGAAATTGGAGGGGTTGTCGTTGTCCAGTCGCAGTGATCTGAAACCCTCAACTTGGGCACTGGACGAGAGCATTTTCTGAGAAGTCACTGTTTCACAACCAACTGCTTCCTGATATGGTGGGTGTTGTCAGCTCTTGTCGTGTCCCACGGCACTAGGTTTGCTGAGACTAGAACTGCCACTATGAACACAATCCTAAGAGCACAAAGGATGGGGTCCTTCAAATCTGGGAGAGGGCTTTTTTTCTTGCTCTCTTAGGAATAACTCTTACCCTTGGGCACACATTAATGTTGCACTGGTTTGTTCCCTCTTGAGTCCAAAGGTATCAACAGACAATCCAGATTTGAGCCATGGGGGGAAAGTAAGAATACCTGAACCACGAGGATGACGTCTGGTCCTTTCTGTCTGCCTTTTCCAGTACTGGAGGAAAAGTTACACATGCCTGCCTGAGCAGTATCAGCTGAGCAGTGGATGTCCTCCCTGTTGTAGATGAGCAATTGGTGGCTGGGGAAAGGCTGTTACTGCTTTTGAGCCCTCACAGATCTCAGTGAGAAAGGGCAGAATCTAGATCTAGAGGAAACCAGGGAGAACGGTCTTGTCAACCACAGGACCATAAATGAGGGTCATACTCAGGATGAAGCAGAGTGAAGCTACAGCAGGAAAAAGTCCTGAAATGACATGCTTGCTAAGGGGCTACCTTCACATAGCCTGGATTCCTTATTCCTAGCTGAGATTTAGGGAAATATTGGGTGAATTCCATGCACTGCATTAGAATGAGATATTTTGTTTTAGGTGGGTGAGCCAACTTTGTAGGATTGTAGGATAATTCAGGTCAGAAGGATCTCAAGAGGTCTCTAATCAAGCCGCCTGTCCAAAACAGGGACAGCTCTGAGGTCAGACCATGTTACTCAGTGTTTTATCCAATCTGATCTTAAAAACTGCCAAGGATGGAGACTGCAGCCTCTGGGCAACCTGTTCCAATGTCCGACTGTCCTCACGGGGAAGAGGTTTCTCCTTACATCCAGAACATAAAGATGTGGTAAATTATTTAATCAGCTTCTCTGTGCCTCAGAAACATCATCATACACAGTGAATGCTAACCACTGAGTAACAGCAGTAATTCAAGGGAAGCTGTTGATGCCAGGGTCACCCAAGGGCCATGAATCTCAGCTGTGAGGCTCAGTGCCATGTGCAGAACAGCAAAGGCAGCGCATGCTGACAACATAAGTACTAAAGTCTTTGGTATTGACAGAAGTTTTGTCATTGTTGCTGAACATACAGTCAGAAGAACAGCAAGACAATAATAGATACCATTTGTACTTAATTTTGCTCACTGTGGCATGGGTTAAAGTGCAGCAGCAACTAACTAACTTTTAAAAAAAAAGGTAACTTGAAGAGGAAGATGTAACTGCTACTTCACTGCTTTCAAAATCACGAGCTTTGCAATAACCAAGGAGTCAATAACCAGACAGGTTTTATTTTATAGCCACAACTATGGAAATAAGAATTGGGCAGTGCTGTTTTTCCCCCAGATGGAGGAGTCTGAGGCTTCTACGTGCAGCATTAGACAAAAGATTCAGACCTCAAGTGCTGGGGTGTTGAGGAGTACCGATGCAGAAATAAATATGGTCAAGCCCCCAAATGAAGTCTGTCCTGCCAGTGCAGACCCACAGTCCTGGAGACAATCAGCGACAGGAAAAGGGCAAAATCCCAGCAAGACCCAGGCAGGTGCTGAAGCCAAGAGCGCACCAGAACAGAAGGAAGAGCTGGGTCAGTGCTGCCCACGGTCAGTGTCCACATGCCAGCACCCTTTCGTAGGCAGTCAGGGGAATCTGCCTGAGCCTGTCTTAGTTTTCTCTGGCTGCTGTTTCCCTTCAACAGGAAGCTTGTTTCTACCTACAGTTCTCCAGATGGGTCTCTAAGAGTCTTCCATCTCACAATGGGGCTCCATAATTTGCTCTCAAAGCTTTAGTAATTGCCATCTCTAGGAGTTAATAGGGGAATTGAGGCTTACACACACCTCTGGGTTTCAGTGTAGGTCCTTTGGTCTAGAGTGTCTGAAACCATTTCTTCCCCTGAGTCCTTCATGTCCTTGTGTTGCTTCAAATCTCACCTCTTTGGGGAGCATTTTCTCTTGTTTCATCTTCTGTTTCTCTTCCTGGCCAGCTCCAACATTTCCTGGGGACTCTCTTCTCATGGAGCCCGACTTCCAGTACCACATCCCTTTCCAGAGGCAGCTTCCATGGGCAACATCCATTCCTGCTGTTTCATTGTCAGTCCTCAGCATTACACCCAGAGGCCAAGGCAGCCACGAGGCATGACCTCTAAAGGTCCCTTGACCTCTAAAGGTCCCTTCCAACCCAAAGCATTCTATGATTCTATGATTCTATGTCTGACAGGCTGGCTGGGCTCTCTGCTTCTCACAGAGGGAACCTTGTTCCCCTCACCACCCCGACCACCCTCCCACCACCCTCCACAGAAGCCAGCTGCACATCCAAGCATACACGAGCCAACTGACCACAGCAGGTCAGGTCTCCTGGCTCCAAAAGCACTGGACCACCCATACCACCATGCACTGCTAGCAAGAAAATCAACTGTAATCATGACTAAAGATCTAAAACCCAAGAGTATGGAAGGGATAGTAAGCTATACGTAACCAAGAGGGAGCCAAACTGCATCAGGATGAGAACTGCTGGGGCTCTTCCACCATGCAGCAGCTGGTATGAAGCAGCTGACCAGCATCTGAGATATTGAGTTTCCTAGAGCTCAGGGCTTACCCAATATGACAATCCCTTGAGTTTTAAAGATATAATTATGTGGGACTGTCACTTATAGAAGATCACCTTTGGTGTCAATCCATTAATCTCCTCTGCTGAGTCACAGGAGTTCAACTTGCAAAGTTGGAATCGCCCACTGAAAATCTTTGCTTTTTCTATTTAGTTTTTAACATTCAAATGAACTTCCCCTCTCCAATTTAAAACTTTCTAAAATTTATGGACTTAAAAGTAGTGCCTCCTGGATAACACAATTTGAACTTCTAGGTGTCTGTGCTTGTTGTACTTAAAGGTGAAGATCAGTTCATAATACAATTTCCCCAAGCAGATACAATCTGAAACCATCAAATGTTTTTCACAATTAGATTTTGAGCTGAATTTTTCTTTTCTTTTTTTTTCCTCACCCTGAAGGAAAACTTTTCTGATGCCAGAAAATATGAGAAAAATAACCAGTCTTGCGAATGAGAAAAAACATTGTAACCACATTCAAAAATACTGAAGCTGAAAGAATTGAGACTTTTAGTAATAAATAAGTTAAACCCATTATGATCATAAGGCAGATCTGTATTATGCTGTATTATTTCAAGTCACTCCTGGAAGAAGACGTCCCTGAAAGAGTCATTCAGCATGGATATGTACCTGACAAAAAGGATTTTTGTTTTGTTTAGGAAGAAGCAGGTGGATTTTCACTTTGTTTATGAAAAAGCAGGTGAAACAAAACCCATTTGAAATTCTATTTCTTACAATAATGTGGTAGTTCTGATAGGGTCTGATCTGCTTTTACTAAGATAAGACCTGTTCAGGAGCAGCTATCAAGGCAATGCACGCACAGGACATAGGCAGTATTGCACTACAAATATTTTTGCCTTAACTTTGACAACGAGACACATAGCACAATGGTATTCTTCCGTAATTTTTGCTGTATACTAAATTTTTTTTCCTAAAAATCAAATTTTAAAGCTATTTAATAACACATGCCCTTTGTGTAGGACTATCTTTTATTCTTAGTGTCAATAAAACATCTGCACATTTGACCCCGTGTGCAAGTACTGTTTCAGCGACTCACATTTGACCCCATGCTTGTGTGTGCACATACACAGCACCCATGTTTGCTCTTTAGCCCCAGAGCATCTCTGTCTTAACACAGGCTGAAGAACAGGATCAACACAAACCAAATGTGCTGTGAAAGGGTCTCCAGCAAAATAATGGGAGAAGTGCAAAATGGGATGGTGGATCACTTCCAAATCCGTACTGAGGTAGGCAATCTGACTTTCAAAGGTGCTTGGCATCTGTAGCTCCTCTTAAAGGAAAAAAAAAAAGGAGGAAGCCAGATCTATGCAGATGCAGAAGTGGCAATTCCTGTCTCTCATTGCCATTCTGCTACCAGGCAGGCACACTCCAGGCTGACATATTCCTTTCTTATGGAAATAAGATTTCCATGTGCTGTGATCCAGGATCCAGCCACTGTTCAGGACAGAGCTGAAAGTGGCCAAGGAAGTTTGCATTGGAGGCGTTGGAGGAAAGCAGCTGTCAAAGAAGCCTGATGGAAGCTAACAGAAGAGCAGCAAGATGAAAAGTACAAATACCTTCTTTTTTACCTTCCAAAATGATGTACAGATAAGATAGCACATTGGTGGGGCATACCTGTACACTGACTGACAGCTAGGTATTGCCAGAATACCAACCACTAATGCTACCTGCTAACAACAGGAGAGGATTAAGTATCCCCCTCGTTTTCCATCCTTCAGGAGAAGCTGGGGATGTTGTACGTACACATGGTCAGCCACCCGTTTCAGCACTGCTTGATTTCCTGTGGAAAACTACTAGTCTTGTAAAAATGAAAAGGCATTGCAATGTCAATTTAAGAACAGTAATAACCCAAATTTTCACCTTAACTTGGAACCCATGCTTGTGTAGATTTAAGCCTTGAAACTAGGACAATTGTTGTGGTACAGATAGAATAAGCCTCCACCTCTTGCGATAAAATGCTTAGAGCAGCAAATATTTAGTATTAAGCCAGCCAGGATCCATTTCCTCTAATTAAAGCATCCTGGTGCTCTTTCATCACATACCACCAAATGAAAAATGTATTTCTTTAATTCAGTGCTGCTCCTAGAAGCGATCCCATTGAGCTGGAAGACTACAATCTCTCTGGACTGTAAAATCAATCGGAGGCCACTTTCTGAGGGGCAGCTGATGGCACAAGCCCCGTAGCGTGCCGGGGAGCAGTGAAGTTCCTCGGATGAGGACTGACAGTTCCTATATGGGACGGAAATGAAAGCAGGTCTATTTACTCTCTAACTTACCACTTGGCTTCCAACTGTAAAATCTCCAGCAGGTTTGGGTTTTTTTCCTAGCTTTACAACTGTTGCTGCTATAAAACCTGTACTTGGGGTGGAATTGAACGTATTAAACTTCTTCATATAGCTCAGGAGCTTACAGCCTTTCTTTAGCACCTCTTCATGACAGTCCTGCCAAGTCAGTGATTACTGGGGGGACACACAGATGAGGTGTTTTTACGATTTCTTTTGATTGCTGATGTCCTAGTGCCTGCAGCGACAAAGAGTACCCTTAGCTGACTGTATTACTCTACCAGACACCACCAGATTAGATCATGGGAAGCAAAAATAATACAATTTAGATACAGGATACTGCATAAGGAACAGCTAATGCTACGTGCTTCTGAATTTATGGTGCCTGATGTCCTGTAGCTTCCTCTGTTGTGGAGTGCACAGCATCTACTAGTGCAGCTTGGGCACATCGCAGCCTTCCTCTCACCAAGGGCACCAATTCCTTCTTCCCTAGCGGCTGCCTTTTGCCATGGAAATTGCAGAAGGGCAGTTCTGTAGCTTTGACAAAGGTGGTCGAGGTTAGTCACACAGCTAAAGCATCATTTCTGGAAGAGTAAAAGCAAACCAACCTCACTGACTCAGGAAATGAGTTTGCCAATGTCATTTTTGTGTTGCTGCAAAGGCATTTACATAGTTTAAGTGGTGTTTTCCAGCGACTTCTAAAAAAAAAAAAACACAGGAGGAAATTCCCCTAGAAGTTGAGAGGAATTTTTCTGTTAACTTCATCTGTTCATTTCATTGCAGCTAGGATTTCACCACTGATTTCTGCCCTATGTTGTACAAACTGAAGATGAAAGACAGTTGTAATGCCCTCCAACTCATACACAGCAAGGTTTATCAGAAGTAAAACAGATCTTGGCTACCAAGAAGTGCCTGAGCTACAATATTTGAAGCCAAATGAACAAGCGAGTCAAAAGTACTCACCAAAAAGCAACTGAGGAGAACAAAGCTGCTTAGTATTTGGGAAGAGCAATATGACATGGACAAAAAACATGTAAAAATGAAAGATTACAACCACAAGCTGAAAAGAATGGCCTGGGTAAGGGGGAAATGAGGGGTGAGGAGAGGAAAATCACGGTGCCAGGGACTAGGATGGAATGAGGGATGCTCTTTAGGTGGAGATAGATGGAGATGGAGATGGAGATGGAGATGGAGATGGAGATGGAGATGGAGATGGAGATGGAGAAGCCGCTGACACTGGGACTGGCCCTGGCTGGCCAGAACTTAAGTTGTGCATTAACCAGCCTACATCCTTCTTCTCCCTTATGCCTTCCATGAGATGCACTTGCTATGTTCTTTAAAACCTTCTTTAAAACCTGATTTTAAGGACTTAGGGCAGAGTCCCTACTTTCCTACCATGTTTATTATGCCAAGTACTATACCAACATAATTTTTACAAGAATCTCTAAGTGCTGGTGCAATACACAATAGTAAGCCAGTAGGGAGACAGGAGACACAAGGGGAATAGCAGACAAAAATCATTCTACCTGCCAGACTTCTCGCTAACCTGAGTTACTTTCAAGAGCTCAGGGAACGTGAGAGTAGAAAGAGCAAGATATAACAAGGGTGCAGAGCTGAGTTTTGGGCAAGGGGTCAGGAAAACACTTGTTCGGTCATACAGAGAAAACTCAGGAGGAATTAAGCTGCAATGTAGACTACTCATGAAAAAGCTGTGGCAGCCTTGTGCCATGCTAATGCAACACCACAGAGAGGCGCATTGAAAGATGATGTTGTCTTTTGTGTTTTTGTTTACAAAATTATTTAAAATCATTTACCCCCAAAATATAGCCCCCCGTAAATATAATGAAAATAAACTTCTTCCCGAATGCGTCACAGTATCCCTTGTTACAAATATCTAAATGGTTTATTTTTGATCCTACAGCTCATATGCGAACCACTGAAAAATCTTGTGTGTTGAACAATTTTTTCCTCACAAGGTAGAAAAAAAAAGATAAACCCTAGCTAAATGCCTATTATGAAAATATAGTTTTATTCCAAATTTAAAGCTGAGGTAAACTGTCTTTTCACTTACTAATGAAGATAGTCTAAGCATACTGCGAAGGCCAAATGTAGCATGTATCCAAATTTGCTTTTTGCTTCTCCACAAACCAAGTAATTGGTATCTGAGTACCAGCACAGGCTAAATGTATTAAAGAAACCCTACCTCTAAAACAAAAAAAAAGCTTACAAAAATGTTAACTTCACTGTTCAACATTTTTTATCCTGCTTAGGAAACAAAGTAGACTGTGACTTTTATATCAAAGTTCCTTTTTGTCTGTATGCCCGCATAGCATAGCACAAGGCAATATTTGAGAAAGAGAATTTGCAATGAATCAATGGAAGCCTTCTGGCAATATTTCAATTTGTCCAACATCTTGTAAAATCCAAAACCAAAACAAGCCACGTTCGATCCGTTCCCTTATGAAGACATGACGCGCTCTATTTTGAAGAAGATAATTTTAAAGACTTATAAGGAAGATGTGACAATAAAGGCTGCTGGCATGAGCTTAGGATGTTCACATTACAAGTGATGAAGATGTGTCGGTGAGTTATGCAAGTTATCTGAAACAAGTGCCAAAAACCCTTTTACCAAATCATCACACACTCTACATAACACTTAGCTCACTATAACCCTTTTCATATATACATCTCCCAGCCGCGCACAAAGGAGAAAGTAAAAGCTATTTTAGAAGTAATTTAGGAAGCTTAAAAAACAGCCAGTCACTGTGAAATTTATTAGCATCTTTTCTAAGCCTCACTTCAACTGCCAGTTTATTGAAAAGTGTTATTCTAGTAAAATCCTTAAAAGGAATGTCTCGAGGCTTTCAATGACTACAAAGGACACTTGTAAAGTTAGCTGTTCTCATTAGTATACAGAGGCTAGGATTTGGGAAGGGGGGAAGGGAGGAAGGGGGATGCAGAATCAATGCATAATTATCAGTGGCAAAAAATTCAAGTCAACCATGCCAGCTTTCAGAATTTCAGCTGACAGCCGCACATATACTTTTAACCGTAGTTGTGTAACAACGCGGGCTCCATTGGCTATGCTCGGTTTTTAGCTTGTTTCCTCCAGCTCTTTTAGTAATCAAACTACTCATCCTAGGGTTCAAATTCAGCATCAGCACAGCAAATACCTATCAGCCTGAGCATCTAAAGGACAAATACAGGAACAACTTGGTTTTTAGTTGTTAGCTAGTGGTTATATTTGAAGCTAAGATTTCTTTTTACATTCTATTGAACTTTTTTCCCTGGATTAAGAAAGAAACAAGAAAATTTCAAATAAAAATTCATTTGAAGTAAGGACAACCTACACATTACATTATTGTATTAGAGGATAAGAACTAATGGTAGATCTGAATCCTTTCCAAGTTGTGCGAAATGCCACAAAAGCAGCACAAGTTATGAGAAAAAGGACTTCAGATGTTAGTAATTAAGGAGGTTCTAAAATGCGTTGAACTTCTTCCTTTGCATTTTACATGCTTTGATATGGAAAAACTGCATTCTACTTATAAATTAATCAAGATAAAGCTAATACTACCACCACATACGGTTCCTAGCGCATGAAGAATTCAGTGAGACACAAAAACCTCCAGCACCAGTTTCTATCAGTAGCTGGTAGCAGAGAAATCTAAAACATTTTGTGGTTTTAATGTATTCTTGAAAGAACTAATCGCACGAGTAAACGTAGCTGCTCAAATTGCTCTCTTGGACAAAGGCAAACATCTTCCATTTTCTTTCATGTGGGATTGCTACCTTCTTCAAAGGAGAAGCTTTTACCTCAAATTGAGTGGGGGTTGGGAGATTGTTATGCTCCAGTCTGTCTGATGCGTTCAGTTCTGATCTTGAAGCTCATTCTTTGACTCCTAAAAACCTAACATAGGATTTTACCAAGGAAGCGATTCAGGATAGGTGTTGGAACTTCATCATCACCAGCATCAAATTCTATGTTTTACAATTTAAAAAAAAAAATTGCTGCCTAGACCCCTCTCCCCTCCTTTCTAGAGTCTTTTATTTTTTCCCTCCCCCTCTCCCTGGAGAAAGAAAAGCCAAACAAGTAACCCACTCAAGCTCTGTTCCTTCCCCAATACAAGATACCCAATTTCAGTTTCAGTATGATTTCACTTATAAATTCCAACAGCCACATTCTCGGCTGCTCGAAGGGGCGTCTCACGGCTTACAAATGAGCGCTGCTGGCAAACAAAGGGGCTCAGTTGCATCTCCGTGCATTAATAACCGGTGTCCCACTGCATCAGACTATGCGGATTGTTGTGGGGATTTCTTTTTTTGTCTGCAAAATGGAGATCTCGCAACTGAAAGAAGATCAAGGGGAACGTGCCTACTGGAGCATCATCCACATAGTTTTGTTCTCATGAACCAAAATTCACTTCCCCTTAACAATGAGACACAGACCCAAAAATAAAAACAAGACCACGTTTATTCAATACAGACAGGTTAATTAAGACAGTAAGTCCTGTAAATCAGGAACACATTTCAAACACTCCGGTACGAAGCGCATATATTTAAAATCAACAGCTGCACCTTGTATTTGAGCCATTGAGTTTGTCAGGGAAGGGTGGATTCAGGGTTTGTTTTTTTTTTCTTTTTTTGGTAGAAAAAACTTGTTTCGGCTACCTTATGCGAACAATGCGTCTCAGGCTCCCATTCACTCATCGGGCTTTACAACTGTAAGTCCAGCTGCCTTCCAGCTTTGATATTCACTTTTTTTTTTTTTTAAAAACTGCTTCATACAGTCACAACGGGAAAAAATAATAATAAACGTTAAAATAATAAAAAAACAAACAAAAAAACCCAAACCAGCCCGGGAGGGGAAAGGAAACACCTCCCGCCGGGGTCAGCGGGAATTATTGCAAATGGCTCCTAGGAGACGGAGCCCGGCGGCGGAGCAGCCCCGCGGCGGCCGGGGAGCGGCGGCGGGGGGGGTCCGCGGCCCCGGCCGGGCTGCCCCGGCGGGGGGAGGAGGAGGAGGAGGAGCTCCCGGGGAAGGCGGAGG
>VYZW01033286.1:76709-143265 GCA_013401315.1 Balaeniceps rex
TGACCCGCCGGCGTGGGGGCGGCTCCCGCGGCCGGAGACCGCCGGCCGGGCGAGGCCGCCCCGCGCCCACCGGCCACGCCGCTCCCTCTACCCCCCACCCCCCCTTGTCTGCGCGCCGCGTGGACCGGCCCGCTTTCAAACCCCGCACCTCGGGTCTCGGGGGCGGGGCCAGGATGATTGGCAGGGGGGGGGTGAGGGGGCGGGGCGGAGGGCGGGGAGGGGAGGGGCCGTTCGGTCCCCTCGCGGCCAGCTCCCGCGGCAGGGCGGGGGCACACCGCGGGGGGGCGAGTGGCGGCCGGGCGCGGGGGGCGTGGTGGGCGCCTGCCCCAGGAGCTTCTTCTGGGCGCCCGGCCAGCCTCCCCCCTCGGTCGGTACCGTGTCGGCCCCAGCCCCCCCGGCCTGGCAGATGCCGCCCCGGGAAACCGTTAGCAGCCTGAAGGGCTCGGCGTGCCGGCGTGTGCCGGTGCCTCTGCAACCGCTTGCACCGGCGAGACGGCAGCTGTATGTGTTCCCGCTTTCCCTTTAGCACTGCACGTGGAAGCGACGCTTGCGTTTTCCTCGGAGCGCGCTGACGTTACGCACTAGTGCCTTCAAGAGCGGATCCTTACGTCGCAATTCCCGTTATAGTAGTCTCCCACAAGATGCACTTTTGAGATGGCAACACGTTCGTGCTGCAGCAGCCGGTTCTGGGATCACAACACACCGCTGTGCTGCCTCCGGTTCACGCTCGGCGGTCGCGGTTCTGCTTGGTATGCCTGCCATGTCCTCGCATCCGGCAGCACATTGATTTGGGGTTTAATTCCTTGGCATAGAAATGCCTTTGAGGTCTTATTTTCCATCACTAGAATTAGCAGATGTGAAGCAAGTCTGTGCGGGCGTTCTCTCGGGATTTCTACCTGCCTGCGGTTTACTTCATCACCTGGAGCAAGGCTCTGTTCTGCCTCTTGCTGTCCCAGTCCCATTCCTTCCTTCGAATCCGTTGCCACATCCTTTAAGCACGGATGAAGTTTCTATGATGAGCCTTAAATAACATTTTGTGGATGTCAAGACATTGAGGGCATAGTCCAGAACACGCTCATTCACCTAACTGGGCATGCGGTCGCCGCTGCCGGGGAACCGCTGCTAAAATGGCCGTAGCTCAGACGCGTAACTGCTATCAGCACCGTGCCCTTGGTTAATCAGTAAGTGGCTGGCAAAGGAGAGGGCACGTCCTTTGGTCCGTTTGTCCGTGTTTTCCTGAGCTACTTTCACTTGCTGTACAAAAACGAAAGAGACCCTTGTTCGTATGTGCACGTTTGTGAATGTGCCTGTCACCTGAACATGTTACTAGTTGCTCCAGCCTAGGTCTCCAAGTCCATCACTACATTTCCAGGCTGGATTCATGTCAGCTGGGCATAAAACATGCTACCTAATTGCATATTATTTATTCATATATATATTTAACATACTGATACTTTCTTATTTTCAGCACCTTCTTGGTAACTGGCCATTAAAACTCAGATTGCATTGTTCTACAGTTAATGAAAAAGTAGGATCTGGTTTCCCCATGCCAAAATATTTTTAAGAAAACACTTCTACCCTTGTTCCCCAACTATGCAGTATCTTTTCAAGTGAAATAAAGAAAGGCCTACATAGATGCAGTGGATGGATGTACTTCAGCTCCAAGGGAGCTCTATATTCAGAGCATTTCTGAGTAGGTAATCTGGTATTCGGTACAAGCAAAACTGCAATAAACCAGTACAGCTTATTCCAGCCTTTTCTTCTCCTCCCACAAAAGCAAAATAAGCTATACCAGCAAAAGCTCTGTGCTGTTTGTGATTACATCTACACCTGGGGCTTTCATGAGCCCAGCAATGATAATCACAAATCGTGCTTCATTGCATCCCTAACCAACAGCAGCGCTGGGAAAAGTTTGCAGGATAGAGCAGATCAGTGCCACAGATACGGAGCTCAGAGCACAGTCATTAGCAGAATCCTGATGTCCTCAGATCTTTTTTAATGCAAAACTTCAGTGGTAACTGCCTTGACAGTCGACCGAGTAAGTATCGGCTGAGGATTTTAGGACTAAACCCACTGAAAATACTTACATGGAATACTACTAATCAGGGTTAATAGTTTTGCCACGTCAACAAAATGAGTGTTGTAGATCTGCATATCTTAAGGAGTTATCAGGAGAAGGGCCTTTCAGATTACAGAAACATAGAATCATAGAATCATTAAGGCTCGAAAAGACCTCTAAGATCATCTAGTCCAACTGTCAACCCAACACCACCATGCCTACTATACCATGTCCCAATGTGCCACGTCTACACGTTTTTTGAACACCTCCAGGGATGAGGACTCCACCACCTCTCTGGGCAGCCTGTTCCAATGCTTGACCACTCTTTCAGTAAAGAAATTTTTCCTAATATCCAACCTAATCCTCCGCTGATGCAACTTGAGGCCATTGCCTCTCATCCTAATGTTATGTTCTCCTAGAGGAATTGGGAACCTCAGCCATTACTTTGGTATTCTAACTGATCTCTTCACAGTAAGAGTGAAAGACAAGAGAAAAGCTGAAATGTTGGAGAAGACAGTATATTCTATGTCAGATCTGAAGTTCTGCCTCAAAGGTTTGTTTATGTGGGAAGAACTATGCCAAAGAGGGCTCAGTATGAATTTACATTTTGCTCACGTCTGTGGAGCTGATCTCAGCATGTCAGCACCCAGAGTCCTTTCTGGAGTCAAACCCCAATCCATGCTGGGAGCAGGTCTAAACTGTCTGCAGCCACCATCAGGTGTTGCCAGCAGAAACCACTACAGCAGTTTATGAACTGTCAGTTGTTTGCTGGTGCCCTTCTGCAGAAATGAGAACAACTTCAACAGTGGGTTTTGCAATAAACTGGCTGTCGTACATACAGGCACCCTGATGCAGAGTTTGTGAGCATAAGTGGCAGGAGGAGGCTGGGGCTCCTTCCGTTGTAGCCATCAGGTCACCTGGCCGAGTCCCCAGTTAGCTAGAGCAAGGTGTTCTCATTTAGATTGGGAGAATCGCAGCCTAGTTACCATACTTTGTCTTCTACTGCTGGTGATGAGTTCTACAGCACTGCCTTTAATTTAGCAGCTTACCACAACAATTTCAATTTAAAAACCCCAAAACCCAAAACATTAAGGATAGGGGCAGGTTTTTTAAAAAATAAAAGGATGGAGAGAGTTGCAAAACTGTTGACAAGATTTTTCTGACCACCGACATTTTTCTGAGCAATAGTTTGACAATGAACATTGCCGCAATTCTTTTTTTTTTCTTTCCTGATACATTTCTCTGTATTGTCTGTTTCTGTTCTGGGATCGCCAAAATTCCCACTGCGAATTGTTGCCTAAGTCATTCTATTAGCAAGATGTTACAGTTCCAAACAATAATTGGTTCCTTTATATTATCATTGTTCATCTGCACTCTCACTTTATCTGTTCACATTTTTAGAAAACAGTCTTTAAGATATTTTTAGTAATACTTGACTTTCAGATATCCCTAGCAGAGGACAAAGTCTGAGTTTCATAAACAAGTACTAATTGTATTAATTATCTATAAAATTTTGACACAATTTTATAGCATTTCCTGAGGATACGTTTCATTTTCAGAATATAAAGGTCAATTTATATATCTTACCTTTTGTACTGATCCTGACAAGGTGGACAACTGGAAGTGACTTCTGAGCTTTAAACCTATTAAGGACAAAGAAAGAAAACCCTTAAATCCTTTGAAGTCTGCAACGCAGTGTAATCTCAGTCCTTCCACTACATGTATGTGTTCAGGATCGTGCACATGTTCTAACCTGTTACAGAAACCCAGTAACCCAATCAATGTGAAATGAGAAATAATACTTAATTTGCTCAGGTGTTTACATTTCAAACCCTTATGCTGGAGCTGCATGATCTGTGATCTCAGACTTTGGCATTGTGTATAGAAATAAATCAGGCTGATGAGTTCGTGACAGAGACTATGTAGTGTTGCGTTGCAATGGTAAAGTATTTATAGTGTTGTTTACAAAACAGTAAGAGGGCTTTGAACTGGGTGAAGCCAGGGACTAGCAGGTCCTTTCTAATCCTTTCTTTCTCCAGACATTTCTCACATCTTTGATTTTCAACAGGAACTTGTGTCATATCTGTTAAACATGCAGAGCTTCTCTTTATAACAATAGTGTCAATGAAGGATGCTTGTGCAAAGTAAATTAATTTCCTGTCCACACTTTAAATGCAGAATGGGGAGAGGCCACAACACCGTCCAAGTAAGATGAGTTTAGATTCCGCAATAATCGTTTTGTAACCTGCATTTGTAATAGATTTCCAAGAACAAAAGACATTCCTTTAGAAACAGCTGAGGTTGCTAAGTGACACAAATGTATTTACCGTGTCATAACTTGCAAAAGCCAAACACATTCAAACGGGGGAATTAATAAGCAGAAATGTTGTGAGTCTTGCCCTGACTCCCAGGGTAAATATAAACCTGTTGGCCAACAGTTTTACGTGGTTTTGGATGCCCAGTCTGGGACCTTAATGGAAATGGAAAACATTAGTTGCTTTTGAAAACATAGGCTTTCATCCTTAAGAAATTCAACTATGCATATTTTGTCCCAACAAAAGAACCTGAATTCAGATGCATGGGATTTGTTTCTTTCCTGTATTGTTTCTGTTTATCCCCAGTCAGTTACCTAAGAATTTACATGTAGGGATACTGCTTCCTAGCAAGGTTGGGAACTACATCGTCAGTTGTGAAGCCGAGTTACTTGTTTTTGCTGAAGTTACCACTGTTTCTTACATCTTTTAGACACAAAAAATTGGTCTTTAGGGGAAAAGGTAAAGCTGGCACCTTCTCCTACCTTCTCATCTTCTTCTAGTGTCTGACACACCAAACTGCTATATCCCAACTCGTCCATGCACTCAGGATGCATGTCCCCTTTGGAGGGACCACAGGAACATTCCTTTGGCCTGATAAGCTGATCCTTCCCATTCCCTAAGCTGCAAAACCTCTTCTCCCTCCTCTGATACACACAAGATGCTGCAGATTCCCTGGGCCTGCCCCAAATGTGCAAAGGTGCCCGGTGTGCAGGGATTGCCTCAGAAGAGTGCATTTAAGCTACCTGTTTATTAGGAGTTGTCAGGTTGCCTTGCACAACAGCCTCTGCTAGTTTAGGAATGAGACAGCAGGCGTGGGAAAGGAGCCTGCAGACGTCTCGGGGATGCACTAAACTACGGGGCAACCAGGACTTTGTTTGTTTATTCAAATAACTGACTCACTTCCAGCTTTCCTAATAACCGGAATACATTTAATGGTAACATTATATTATAAGCAATGGGCTGGTGTAATCCATCGTGTGGGCTTTCATGGATTTTCCTTATATGCAATTCCTGTGAACAATTTCCATTTGTCTGATCTGTTAAAGTATTAAAATATGGGAAGCAGAGATGAAAATGAAATATTGAACCACCCCTGAAATCCCATGAAAATAGACTTTTGCGACACCTCTTGAAAAACACCACAGATTCAAAAGAAAATCCCATTCACCTTTTGTCAAAATTCCCTGCACATTTCTGTACGTCCTGACAAAATCCTTGTGCTTGCTGTTATACCTTCAGTTGGTAATTGTTTGTTAACTGGACACGTCTCTTGACAGTTCTGTTAAAACAAGCCTGTCTACAGCGAATACTGAAAAGCCACGATCAATAAACTAGTATATAATGATCACAAGTAATGTGTCTCACTCAGCATGTAGGCCAAAAAAGAAAAAAAAAGCCTCTTGTCTAATTGTGTTTGAAGTAGACTTGTCTAAAATTAAGGGAGTACTTGTCCCACAAGGACCGGAGCCAATTCCACTGAATCAATGGAACCTGGGCACGACTGCCAGCTTTCTTCATTGAAATCCCCCCTTCATACTTTTGACATTAAGGAGTTAGAAAAAGATGACTGTTACTTAAAAAGAAAAAAGAAAACCAGGCACCACCTGAGATCTGATAACCCCTTCTTGTTTTGAATCTGAACTGTGCTGTTTGTGTAATTTAGGGCCCGGACTTGCTCCTCACAGAAGCATGATCAACCCTTAGATGAGAAACATCTTGGGGCGGCTGCTGTGGTTATAGATAGGGTTACATTTCCTGCTTTCTGCTCCCTGACCACAGCTCATCTATTTTTTCCTTTTCTTTGTGGTATTACTCATCTCATCGTGAATTCCTCAGTTTTCCTGCTTATTCTAGTCCTGCACAGCCCTATGATGTCCATTAGTGGTACTTAGTAAGTCTGAAGTTTGATCCCTGCCATTTTTCTCTGCAAGAGTCTGTGATTAGCGAAAGTTTTTAAACCTTTTTAAACCTTTTAAACCAACAAACTTCATATCCATATTTCTAAACTCTTATTAGCCCCTGAGAACAAGACAGGTAGGTCTAGCTTCTTAAAACACCTTCCCTTCTTCTCTCTAAAAAAATTATGCATGTGACAGCCTGATTCCACTGCACCACCTGCCTTTTTACCTAATATAGTCCTTTTGATCTGCTTGCAATCCTTTTTTTTGTTTTTTTTTCCCCATTAACTTTTAAAAATCCACACACGTGTGAAGAAGTGGCTTATTTCAAGCTGTTATTTTTGCCCTGTCTGCTTATTTTATCTTCCAGCCACCTATTAGGTCAGCCTGATTTTCCCTTATTAAATCAAGCCAATATATTTAGACAGTGAATTTCCCAATAGCAAAGTCAACAAAAAAGATCCATGAATTATTACACAGTAATAATTTCCATCACATTAGCAACTGTGTTTTCCTGTATATTTTGTTTAGAGCTACTTTCACCCTCAGTGGATAATGAAAACCAGCCCTTTAGGTTGCAAACCTTTCAGCATAAAATGTCCAACATAATAGATTTCATAAGATCCTTGGGTGCTATTATACATGCATAATTTAGAGTAAGTATCGCAGGTCATGTTGCTTTCCTCTTTCTGATGTAGAGCTCTCAAGACTTCTGGATATAAAAAAAGCTCTGGCTTACAGTAAGAGACATGGAGAGGTTCCTGCCTCATATACTTTTCCTCTCTTCAGGGTCCTGCTGAACCGCCACAGTTCACAGCCAAGGGCACCCACATAAACCAGCTGTGATTTTAATTTTCCTTTCTATCAAGACCAAGAGTTGCCCCTGAAGCGGGAAGAGCAGGCAGTGGGGAAGTGTAGTATAGCAGGCACGGTGGTGTTGGGTTGATGTTTGGACTAGATGATCTTAGAGGTCTTTTCCAACCTTAATGATTCTAAGATTCTATGATTCTATAAGTGAATGGAAGAAGCTCTTGCACCCATCCCAGTGTGAGCATTGCCTTCCCACTGGATCAGAGCGTTGTGCTTGGGTTGAATGGAGACCTGGGGGATGAAGCTTTACAGGTAAAGTCCTACGGGAGCCACTGCTTTTTACATGACCTGAATTGTTCTTATTGGACCTTCACTGTTGCTATCGATAAATGTGCTCTCCTCTCTTTGAAGACATTCAGCGTTTTGAAATAATTCCCCCTTCTTCCCTCTCGATAGCATCGTTTAAATTAAGAGCAGCAAAACAAAATTCCTGACAATTATGGAGAAGCTTTTTCAATACTTTAAAGCCAAATAGCAATAATTTTCCTGCCTCACTCTGTGTTTCCTCTTCCCACCAGTGACTGCTACAACACAACGATCATTGCTACTGGACATTTTGATTCCAGCATTACATCCTTTTTGTGGAAAGATGTGACTGTATTTCAGAGGGGCAAGTCATGGGGGTTCAAGTGCTTTTTTTGTCAGGGAAATTACAACTAGCCCTCCCCAATACTTCCTGAGCACGGACTGCATTCCTTTGGGATTTACAAGTTCTACATGCTCTTGCGGTAGCTGCTTCAAGCCCCTTGCTAGTATATAAAGGGACACTTGCAGCCTCTGCCCCCAGGAGCATGTCTTTATACCTTCGCTTGTGCCTGCCGCAGTAGCCACAGCTTCACAATGCAAAATACTTAGTAACAATATTGCTTTATGGTTTTCTGACCCCCACACGCCTGCTGCCATGCCTGTGTTGGAGCCCTCACCATTGTGCTAGCAGAACTGTGTTAAACCATGCTGGGAGCCAGTGAGCTGTTCTTTAAAAATATATCTTTTTCAGAGATCTTTAAAAGTGCTGGGTCAGCAGAAATGAGTAATGCTGGAGTGTTGAGGGGAGGGCTGAGGAAGGATGATGGGACAGGAACACTGAAAGTGGGTTTTACCCATTAAAAACTTCACACCATAAACTGATGGACTGAGATTTCTGCCAACCTTAACGGTTCTTAGCAGCACCGCGAGCTCGCTGTGATCTTAATTCTGGCCCAGCTGTGAGCAGGATCTCTCTGGGAATAAGGAATGAGAGATGGGAAGGCATTGGAAGACCAACAGCATTCAAATGGTGCAAAACTGTGCTCACAGTACAGAGTAGCTGACAAGACAGGCACTTTAATACCAGCTTATACCTTCCCGTTAAACTCACTGCCTCAAATCAAAAGCAACCACAGGCCCAGATTTCATATTATTTACGTAGAAAGGATTCCAGTTATAACTGGAATAAGTTATAACTCAGGGCTTTGCAGTGAAATTAAGCCCAAAAAGCTTACAAACAGAAACCTTGATTGCAAAATTGATTTAAAACTGTGTAAAGTAGATCTGCTGGCACAATTCTATTTTAGCAATGAAGACAGGACCCCAAAGGCCAACATTTCTAAGGCAATTTGTCCAAGGAAGAAACACTCCTTTTCAGTTAATGAACCATTTTACAAAGCACTTAATAATATTAACTTTCATTATAACTTTCCTATAAAATACACATTAGGTCACCATCTTCAGCTAGGAAGTCATCACTCAAGTTATTTATTATCTGCATTATGAGTTCATATATTTCAGAAGTTCCCTCCTTTGCTCTTTTCACAAATTTACCTGCATGATCCATTTTAAAATGGTCCCTACTTTAAGTTTGTGTTTGTTACTGAATGTCAAGCTGCAAGAGGAAAACTCTCCACCGCGTTTGCCAAAATTCGTTGTTGTTGCAGCCTGGTGGGTTTTACTACTTTCATTTAACGTTCAATTGAATAAGATAGTAAATTGGGCAAAACAGTGCTAAAACCAGAAGTTGCAACATGGCTTGTGAAGATGCAAACTTATAAATGAGCAACAAAGCTAGGAACCAGGGAAGCTAGACATGATCTGTCTATATGCTTGAGACTAACTTCCTTCTACCTCAAAATCATACCTGACCTGAAACATACCCACACAGCAGAACAAAAATAATTTAAAAATATCAAAAGGAAAAACTCCGGTGGCAGTTCCAGCTTTGTGATGACTTTATTCCTCACAGCTTTCCTACTCTTCATATTTATGCAGATTGTTATCAGCATTGGGCATTGCATAGTCTGCTACAACAAATTGTGGTACATTGGAGTAGGCATTGCACTGCAGAAAAGAAAATGTTAATGATGATGATTAAGGTTGTCCTGGGATTCCCATATGCACTCTTACTATCACCATTGCCATCATTCAGCTGCTGAACTCTCCATGCTGTGTTCATTGATGCTTCTGCAACTGAAGTAGGTAGGATATTAAACTGAAGAAATTTCTTGAAGACAATGTGAATCTAAATTGCTCTTCCTTCATAAAATCATTCTGAAAGAACTGTGCAGTCCCAAAATCCCCAAATAAAAGCTCTTCTAAGATACCAAAAGAGGAAGACAGTTGCATTGCTCAATAAGAAACCCCTTGACAATGACGAGCAGAAGGGAGTGACCACATGAATATTTCCTGTGCTGAGGTACCCCAGCTTTCGCGGGGGTGTTGTAAGGTGACTTGTGTAACTTGTGGGTAGTCTGGCCGGCACCTCATCGTGGAGATGCTGTTTGATAATGGCCTAACCTGGCTAAGCCGACCTAATGGCAAGTTGCCTTTGAAAGCCCTTCCCCACCTGCACCCCTCTCTGTGTTTCTAACACATCCCTTGCGCTGGCCCAGGTGCTCTTTGGAGCCATAGCCAGTCAGATCAGAGGGCTCAGCCAGCAGAAAACTAAGCCTGCAAAAAAGCAATGAGTTTTATATCGATTTAGCTTTCTGCACTGGATTATTTACAGTTTGATGTACATCCCTGGGAAAGAGCTTGCAGAAAGCATGGCTGGCAGGCAGGAGCAGGAATGGGACTTCTCCTTTCAGCTGTAAGTTTGGCTTAACCGAATCATAAACCTGCAGGTGGAGTTTCCCCAAGACACTGACTTTGGCAGTGAAGCTCTTTTAAGAAGTGCCTGTCCTGCTCCATGTCCAGCTGATTGCTCCCACCCTTGTGCTGAAGTTCACAGCCTCCTCAGGTGGGCCCATGCAATCATCCTCTATAGGGCTAGACTATAAATTGGGCTGTGGTTCAAGGTACATAACTTCTCATGCAACAGCAGGGGTGATGAGCCGTGGTGTAAGACCAGGAGTGAGTAGCTGGAGGTCATAGAGCAGGAACTTCTTTAACCAATGCGGTTGCTGGAGCCAGTCTCTCATGAAACTACAGTTGGAGGGATCTCAGCGGATCATGTTCCTCGAACTCATCACCACCTGCAATTCCCCTGTGCTTATTAATTAAAGAAAATGCTCTGTGTGGCAGCTACAGTAGTGGATTCAGTTTTCTCCACAGAAAATGTTCTGCTGGGGGAACAAATTAACACATAGCTATTATGGCATAGCATTGTGGGCTTGTATGTGACACCATGGTTGTACATCATTCAGTCTTGCAGCATAGACAGGCATCACAGAGCAGACCCTAATACCACTGCAGCACAGTTACTAGGGCTTACCACTGCCACAGATCTCCTTTGCAGAATGGAGCCATGCAGATCTGCTCAACATAGACTCATTAGTTCATGTTATAGCCCTTCAAAATCCATTGCTTTAATCATGATTTAGGAATAAACAAAGATCCAATTTCTTCCATGCTGACAATAAACCATAGTTTATGTTGGGGGAAAAAAAAAAAACCTTAAGAGTGCCTATATTTAAACTTGGGCCAAAGTGCCTGAAGGTGTGGTCTTCACAGTCAATCTCAGTGTTTCACTGGGAGTTTGTGCAGACAAGCCTCCAAACAAGGTGTGATTCTGATGCAACAATATGACTTGCAGAACTGCTGTCTGAGGCAAGGACCAGTAACCATAAAAAGCTATCTCTGTTGAGGCTGGTGTAAGTGACGAGTGAGATTTTTGGACCTCTCCTGCTGAGAAAACTTCATAAAATATTTTACTTATAAAACAGTTTCTGCTTGGAGAGTGTGGCAAAGTTCAAACTAATTATTCATTATTTTGAGTGAACTCTTTCTCCCATCCTTAGATGTGTGAATTGCCCAGCTCACAATGAACACCTTCTCTTACTACAGCTGAGACAAAATGTGTAATGGATTTTGGCAGATCCCCTCCCACCCCTGCCAATATCTAAAGGAGACTAATACCACTGGTAAAAAAATTATGAAGAACTTCACACACATAGTTTCTCATTCGGATAATAAAGCAAACATGAGTATGATGGAAAGCATTTTCTTTCTGAACTGATTTGTTGTATATATATATTGCTGTTTGGAGCAACAAAGAAGCCATTGTAATGTAAAAATGTCAGTTCTCAAGTTGAATTTGTAGTTGCAGTTATCTGATTATATAAAAAGAGCTGCTGAAGAACTGTGAAACTCTCAAATATTTATTCAGCAAAGAGGCTGAATCCTGTGCACACTTTCCTAGCCATCCACATGTGCATGTTTCTTGTATGTCATTTAATGTGTGCTGAATTTTATAGCACATTTTGTGTAATTCATAACTTTGATTTACTGTATGATTTCCTGTGTATATAACAATCCTGAAATAAGTGCCATTTTGTGGGTAGCAAAGTATTTGAGTGCAGCTCACCATCTCCAACATGTCAGCTAGATCTATTGCACCACTATTAATGGCATATTCAGAAGAACTCTTACTTTACTGTTGAAATTCTTCTAAGACTGTATTTAGCTTTGGCAAATGTTTCCCATGTGTCTTTGAATGGCAGTCCGTCTTTTGATGTTTATATTTGCCATCTGGAGATGTCAGCTTTGTTCTACGGAGGAACTATGAAATGGTGTAAGTAAATCTCAAGAAGTGGAAAAGAACATTTTTAAAAGGTTTACAAACAAATGTACCCATAAATAGTATAGAAAAATGAAAGTTTTATTCATGTGTAACGGTATGGACATACTTTTTTGGCAAGTCACTCTACTATCTGAAATTTTTTTCAATCCGATTGATACAGATAACCCAAAAGGAATTGTAAGCAAATTCTATAAGAGAAAGAATATACACTGTAATTTTTAGCTTGTTCATTTTATGCATGTGGTCATATGTTCAGTATGATCAGGCTCATGGTTCTTCCAGTACTCCTTATAATGAGGCAGATTTCCTGATTTTCATGGATTTTCCACACAACAACTTTTGTGGAAAATATTTGAACAAAGGATAATCTATATGTAAAATATAAAGAACGCCTGGGTTCCTTGGACAGGCAGATGCAAGAATTACGCATCATTCTTATGGCTGTTGCCATTACTATTCATACTTGCAACGATTTGAATGCAGAATCTGTATTTCCTTGTACTCAGCTACAACTCAGATAGGCATCAGAAGAGATTAAATAAAACCATGTAAAGGATGTAACCTCCTGTTATGCTGCAGTAGGTTTGTTTTGCCACCAGCTACTGCAGGATAACGGCTAACATGAAATTCAGATCTTGGCAGGTAAAACGTTTCCAGTTGAACTTCATAATCTCCATAATGTGGAATATTTGAAGGTATAGGCATGTTAAATAGAGTGAGATACAGCTGATGGTTGTAAACCACAGAACAATTAAAACTCAATCCCTAGAAATGCATTAATGTTCTTTCCAGTTATTTATGCTGTTGAGATAGGCAGGGCCATATACAGTACTCAGAAATGATACGCGTTCATCTATGTTTATATCACCGGGAAAGGCACTGCCATCTGCCCTTAGCAATTCTCTCTCTACTCTTTGCTCTTTGTAAGATGAGCCCAGCTTCAACGTCATGTTAAGATTTATTGCTAGCGATCTGCTTCGAGTTGTTTTCTGGTCACCAGTAGTTTGCTTGGATTCCCTTTTCTCTTCGCTGTTGGCTAGTGCCACCGTGGGACTTGGGCTTGTCAGAGTTATTTTATACATCATTAGCTCAGCAGTGCAGGGGACGATTACTTTCCCACAGAAAAGTAATTCTTTCTCGGAAGATGCATGTAAATCTGGCTGTTGAGACAGTGGTGTTTGCAAATTTCCTTGAAAGCTGAATACTCAGGATTTTATTCTTCACTGCCTCACACCTCTTGCCGTCATTTATACTCCTGCCAAAGAACGCTACTGAATCAGCAGCACCGCACGCTGCGTCTTCCAACCTTTGAGACTGCCTGCTTTGTAATCTTAATGCCCTTGTACACAAGTCTTACTTACTTATTTTAATGTAATTTCAAGCTAATTTCTTTTAATGATCAAAAGTCTGTGGCGTGGTTTAGCCCTAAAAAGGAATGATACTACAGCCCTTGCTGCATTACGGAGAGTAACTAGGGCAGGGGCCAGCTGGGCGGCAGCCAGCGCCTGACTCCAGCATTTGTAGGCTGGGAAGCTCCAAGGTGAAACATAATCAGACACACTTGAAAACTAGAAGCCATAAATAGAATAAAACAAATGAACGTATTCACAAAAATGAGGGCTGCAAGAGCTGGGCTCTTTCCAAACACTCTTCCTATTTTTTTTGACAAAGTCATAATTTCATTTGTATGGTAATGCAAATTCTAGTTCTCGGCACTGCCCTCTCCACAGCCCGACACGTGCTCGATTTTCTGTCCTATTCCTTCTTGTGATGTAGTTTACTGAAAGACTCCAGTACGTTCCTGTTAGAGTCCGTGAGTTTGGCTGGCGGGGTCAGGACACAGCAATTCTCCAAGTGGATTTGGGGTGCCTCGGTGGCCAGCTGCTGGCATTCATGTGCCAGGGGGCTCATTTTCAGAGCCTGAGAGCTGCTCTGTCATTGAAACCTGTGAGGGCTCGGGGCATTCAGCACTTCCCCTATGTTTCTCCAAAGTTAAGGTTTGATTTGTAGAATAATTTCTCCAAAGTCCTGTTCTGTTCCTGCTTTGCAGGTGGTCTGATACTATAGCAGTGCCCGCTGTTAACAAGGAACCCAGGCTTGCAGGGAGCCAGGTACGTTGTAATAGCAGCAAAGTTGCCAACCATCCCTCTACACCCCAAACACTTCAATGCCTAGGTGGGCCCACATATGTGCTAATACTCATTAGCACAGAACTCCATTAACCAAGCTGTCAGCCCGACTCAAAATATTTTCCATTCAATTTTTATCTTTAAGTCCTCTGACTTGTCCACATTTCATTTTTCCCCGCTGAGCTCTGCCCATTATTATCAAGAGCAGCACTTTCTGGAGTAGTCTGGAAGAACCTTAGCGATTCCTTTGCCTTCCATTATTTACATTTTATTTTAATTAAAACATGACTTTTTTAATCTCCCTGCACTGTAGCAATATCAATGAAGCAATGCGTGTCCCACCCAGATAATGGAGAATGGTTCGTCCTGATATTAATCCATGTTATTTGTGAAATTCCAGTAGTGTTTGCTTTATTTAACAGCTGCACAAATTACCTCCCGTGGAGGCTGCAGACTTATTAAAGCTTATCTTCCTTGGGCCTAATTCTCCTCTGTCTTGGTTTCTTGTTAGCCATTTATACTTGTGCAAGGTGTACATCAAATATTAGGAGTGTATATTTGGGATTCGGTAGCATTTTACCTTCATCTGCAAAAACCTACAGTGACCCAAAAGTCACGCTGGCAATACCATACTTCTGGCCAAAGATGTCTTTTGGTGTGTTCCCACTTGCAGGGGTCACTGGGATGTCTGTAGTGTAGAACTATGGTGGAGACCCTTCCAAGTGTACACCAGCCCTCAAGGACTAGACAAGTCACAAAGGAGAATCAAAATTCTTACTGGTGGAGACCAAGCTGGTAAGACCTAGAGCAACGCTTCCACAAGCACTTCAGAGAAGTTTACGCATGTTAAGTGTGTGTAAAGGACTACTTAGGTTGAGATTTTGAAGGGAGCAGAGAGTCCCTCGGTGGAATTGTCTAGGGAGTGAGCGCACCTCATAGCCAGTGGGTTCCTACTGTGATCTTTCTGTGATGGAGACAGGTCTCAGACCATGGCTCCACTAAGGGAAGCATCAAGGCACTACTAATTACAGGTATTCCTTTCTCTGACATTTGTGTCTGCTCCTGCCAGTGCTGCTGCAGGCTGCCCCTTTGGTATGTCAGCTTAAAAAAGTAACCCTGGGGGAAAAAATGTGCTGACTTTTCAAAGCTGGACCAGTTTCTCAATCACTCCTGCAAAGAGCTGGGTTGGCTTCCCTGATGGGGCGGTGCACTGTGATTTTGGGACTGGGGACTTGTGGTCAGGATGGATGGAGGAGGATGGAGGGGAATTCTGTGGTTTTGCTGCCCATCTTCTTGGTGGTTTCATTCCAGATATGGAAATATATTCTAACTGGAGCAGATTTACTGGGGCACTCGGGAGAGAATGACTGTTTTGCAGTCGGTGTGTAAGGGTGAATGACCATGGAATGAAATATCCAAACGTATGAGCGCCTCTTTATCCTTAGAAACACACTCTAAAATACTACTTCATGGGAGGCTGCAAGAAAGAAGCCAGAGCAAAAGGAAAAACCAGAATCATTCACAACTGTCAATTAGAAAGTGATGCAGTATGTCAAAAAAGTAGAGACTTTATGAAAGCCAACTACGCACTGCAGTCATTTATGCTTAGTACTGGCTTGTAACTATTGCTATATGTAAAAGGATAGCAAATAATTAACATAAAACTGGTTAGTTTATTACTTGGGCCTGGAGCCAAACCGTGTTATAGCTGATGTACCGTAAAGGCTTATCTGCACTCGCACTGTTCCCACCCTTGCTCCAGTACCAGAGCAGCTTCAGTTGCAGTAACAACTGCAGAAGCTCTTGTTCAACCAGGCAGGGGCATTTTTACTGCCATGTGGCCTAATCTGGTTGTGCAGTCATGTGTGCACAGTGCAGCGTATGGATGTGTGTTTTACAGCTTTTCCTTAGAAATGGCTTTAATATGCATGCCAACAGTCAGCATATAAAAATCATTTCCATCGAGTGATTTTGGGATATAGGAAAGACAGATTTCAAGGCTTGTTATTATGCTACTGTGATGGGCTTTAAAAAGGAAACATTTTTCCTAGCATGTTATAAATATCTCATCATGCCATTACAATCACAGGCTAGGAAACTATCACAGCTACAGATGAGAAAGGCAACACTGCAGTAATATAAAATCTCTCGCTCTCTTTTGTTTTCCTGATGGAGAGCTGCAAGAAGGAAAACCTGCTAACGTCCAGACATTTTCTTGCCCTTTTTTTAAAACCAAAATTGCTTGTTGTTTACCTTAGAAACCAAGGCTTTGTTTACAGTCTGTTCTGTGCTGTGAAGCATGCGGAAATACAGGCAGTCCCTGCTTGAGAAGGCTCCTTTCTCACTGAGCTACTCCAAGGCTACGTATACACACGGGGACCCAGATTCAGGTTTGGGTGACTAACCCAACACATGCACGTCTCTCAGAGGACTCGGGCATTTGAAAACATAAGCCTAAGTTTCTAAAAGTAAGCAAGGAGTTAAACAATAAACCATATCAGGTAGCCTGTTTATTACCATATGGCTATTTCCACTGCTGTTCTCCATAAAGTCGTGCCAGCACTTTCATTTTAAACACTGTTTTTCATTAGTTTATATAACACAGCTGTAAATATTTTTTCAGGCTGAAACTTGGCATTCAAAGTCACAGGGGACAAACTAGGAAAAAAACCCACCTCTGGCTACGCTGCTTTTGAATGATATAAAAGTGAAACTGCTGGGAGTGTTGCATGGGGCGGGTATGTTCAACTCAATAAAAGCTTTGGATTAACAAGTGGAGGACATACAAAGCTGTCTCAGCAGCAGTCTGCCACAAGGCAGCAGTCCTGGAAAAGGCCAGGGAACAGGCCTGCATGTTGAATCTTGAACTGGAATGGAAGACCTCAATAAACAAAATACCAATTTAGTAATGCTGAAGGAATATAATTAGTCACTACGTTCTTGACTTCTGCTCTCTGGTATTTCTATTGTAAACGTGGATCGTCTCCATCAGGCATGGGGAGAGATGCGGATATGACCATGTGTCTTTGTATAAGTAACACAGATCAAGGATCTGATCACTGAGGTTGAGATCATACAAGACAGCTAAGCCATCTAACAGCCCAGTAGAAAACAAGCCTCTTTTTTTTTTGGCCAGCCTAGTTTTCTGCCAGGTTAGTGAGCTCAGACACTCCAGTGAAGCCTCCAAATGCTAGAGCCAACACAAGCGAAAGACCCTCTTTGCAGTGCCTGTTGACATAGCCCAGCCTCTTTGTGTGACCGGCCTGGGAGCATCTTCCAAGGGGGACATCTTCTCAGTAGCAGCATTGAGCAGCTGCTTCTCCCTGCTCATCCTGGACCCGGTGCCACCTCTCTGTTGGGCTGCAGCCAGGTGGTGAACTGCGCTGGGGAACATATATCATTTTGCTGGGTTATTTTCTAAGGTGGTTTACTGCATGGTTACACAAACGGTCAGGCTGGTGCAACCCGTGAGGCTGTAGGGATGCACGAGTGATCAGCTGATGGGGACAGGGTAAACAGCAACTGCTTTAGACAGTCCAAAGCAGTACTGACACCAGAAGCCAAACCACGGGCTCAAGTTAATACTGTTCTTTCCACTGGCTTCACTGAACAATAATTAGTCCCCCTACTGCAACCCCAAATCTCAGTGAGAGTGGAATCAGTGAACTTTTTTTTCCCATTATTTCAATGGAATTGTGTTTAGAATAAAAAACTTACCTGAGTTTTGATGTTGTTTATGAAGTTCCCATCTGAGGGCATTTGGATCTTGTACTAAAAGGCCATTTAGGTAGCAACCCATAGAGTTTTTCCCATCTCCTGGCTTATTCACTAGCCTTATGTGATTACTGATATTCTACAAGAGCAGCTATTGGTCTCTGCTGTGACTAGGGATGATGAAAGTAAGTCCCTTCAATCTGAACCAAAGGAAAAAAAATCTATGGTTGATAGAGGCTCCCGTGCATCCAGCTCAGCTGAGAACACAGGCTGGGAAAAAAGCACTGGATGCCGGGGGTATGTCCACAGAAAGTGAGCACCCAGCACTCCTCTTCCCTGTGCTTGGCCACATACTCCGTGCTTGTGTAGCTTTAGCAGTTGTGCAGAGAAAGTCCCATGCTGGCTCCCTTAAAAGCCGTCATGGACTTACCCATCTGGGTAGGCCAGTACATCCATTAAAACCCCACTTGCATTAAACCAGAATGGAGAACAACTCTCCAAAACCATCAAAGGAGGTCCAAGACCTGGAGAGTAACACAACAGGCCCTTTAGGCATGTAACTCATGCTTACGGCAGGATTACTAAAGCCTCACTTATTTTTGGCTTGGTTTGGATCTAGGTGCCCAATATCCAGTGTAAGTATCGCAGTTTTGGCCAGGAACTCCCTAGACATGCCAATACCGAATGATAATTCCTGCTCAAACCTGCGAGGGTTTGGTTCTTTGAAAGGAGCTTTCACCAACCCTAGAAAAAATCAGAGGAAACAACTTGATGTCACTGGGAGGAAGATTTGTTTCTCAGTCCCTACATCTGAAAAATGCTTATAATTACACCTAACCTCACAGAAAAGCTGTGAAGCTTAATTAGTGCATGCAAAGCCCATCGGTGTGTACACAATGAAGACTGTTGCCCTGGCAAGGGAAGGGACGAGGTGGCCCAATAACTCTGTGGTGAGTCAGTGACGTTACCTAATCCATATAGCACAGCTGTGCCGCACGGGATACTCACTGTAAACACACTGCGTTATCACCTATTTACTGGGGAGGGTGAACTGGTTCAGCTAAAATAAGAACAGGAATAAACCTTCGTCCAGCAGCACCTCAACCTTACCTCTGCTTATGCTCCAGCACTCCCCATCCTGGGTGAAATGAACTCTCAGAAGATTTTTTTTTTTTCTTGCAGTATTAATTACTTACTTGAACAAAATGAGGGAGGATGAAAATAACCCAGAGAAACATGGGTTTGTGCAGTGTTTCAACCAAAGTTTCCAAGCTGAAGTACAGCAATAAATGTCAGGGACCAGCTGCTTCCTTTCTTACATGAGTCCATATGGAGATGGTGATTCCCTCCAGATTCCCCCTTGGGAAACACTGGCTGAGAGCATTATTTACAAAAGAAATAAAGGATGTCAGCAAACAGAGGTGGACTTTATGTTATTCCCTTCTCATTTTCCCCTTTCCAATCCACCGAGTGCTGTGGCTGCGTTCAAGGGACTCATAAAATCCTTTGGCCTGCAGAGGCTCTGGTTCCACTCCTCTCTGAAGTCACGTCCCGCTTCCCACCACCATGTGGGAAGGAGAATGAGGCCAAACGTTCAAAGCATAGCACAAGGGTTCAGCAGACATTGGTTCTTCCCTCACCCCATCCGTTGGGACACGTTACGTGTCCTGTGGCACATCATTATTGCTCATGTGTATGAGGACAAGAGTACCTTGTCACCTCTGGAGGATGCTCCAAGTTCCTTAGTGCTAGGTAAGTGGGCGATCATTAGAGAGAGATGCTTATGAGGTGCACAACTCCAGACATCCTAAGATTGCAGGCAATGAGGGCTTTATGTATTATTTTGACGATTATGCAGCATTTATATTGCAGGAGCAATCAGACATGCTAGAAACGGTACGTACTGATAGGGAAATATAGTCTCTGTCACTAGGGGACACTTTTAAAAGATAAAGGAGATGAAGCCTGGGGGAAAGTAATACTCTGTCTTACAAACATATACCAAGGTAATGATGAGAGCTCTTGCACATGCTTATAGATCACGCCCAGGGAAACACACTCGTAGCAGAATTGTTAATCTTAGCTTTCCTGGTTGGTCGTGTTTTGTTTAGAAATCCAGTTTTTGAGACAGGAAAGGCTCATCAGAGTAGAAATGATAGAGGGGGGGAAAGGGCTAATCAGTAAGGGGATAAGAAAACTAAGGGAGATGAGGATAAAGACAAAACAGAAAGAGCGAAGGTGAGCGCAATAGGAATGGAAAAACATCAGTGGAGAATGCTAGCATGGGGAGATGACAGGGTGTGCCGTTAGGAGAAGAGTAGCATAAAGCAGGGACGACTGCCATTGGTAGTTTAGGAAAAAAGTGAAAAATAGCCGAAGTTTTAAACATGTGTAAATGTTGGGCTTAGGAGCTCTAGAGGCATCAGAAAGGAACCAGTGACCACTAGGACTGAGGCAGGGATGCTACCCGAGCAAGGACAGAAGAGGATGCTGCTGCCCCCTCCCATGCTGCTTCCCTGTCAGCACCCTTTTCTTAGGTCTGCTCTTAGAGTAGTTGCTCCTAAGGCCACCAGTCTTGATCTGAGCAGTCCTGCACCCCAGTGCTAAGAAATGTGCAAAATACAGAGTCAAATCCATTTGCAGTTGTCCTTCATTTCAGTGAAGTCCCAAACTAAATTTGGGGCTATGTTTGGGTTTTAAGAGGAACTGATGCCAGGGTCAGGCATTTCTTAGGTGCAGCCTTCCTCATTTACAAAAAACCTCTTCAAAGTCACGTCTCCCTGAGCACTGCAAGAAAGCCAAGCCTGCCTTTCCAACAAACACCACTCCCGACTCTTAGTTTCTTCCTTACTTCCACGAGGGACGACACATCACCCCTTCTCTGATATTTCCTCCTTTCTTTCCATATCCCATTTCCCATGCACATGCACCGTTCAGTCTGTAATCAATCCTAAGAAAGCTCTTTGATACTCAGAGTGATGCCTCCCACTCGCAACACTCTGCAACCACACTACCCCTTCAGCCGTGTCATTGCTACTGCTGCAGTGCCAACCGCTGAGCAGGAGCAGGAAACCAATCCAGGTTTAAAGTAATGCTTTAAAATAGGGAGGAGAAGGGGAGAAGGGGAGGGAGAGGCACGGTTATTTTTAACCTGGATCGATTCCCTTACCCACTTCATGCTGCAACCTCATAGACACTTGCACCAGTGGAGCAGGCAATGGCAATGAGCTGGTGGCTGGGGAGTGTGTGCTGCTGAACCTTCCTTGCCAACCAGACAAGGGTGGCATACGCATGTGCTCTGCTCTGCTCAGCCTGTAATGTGCTGGTCAGTGGCTTCTGTTGCTAACAACTCAAAAATGTACCCTTCGTTCCTCCTTCCACACGGGGAGTTCAAGGCAGCAAGCAGCTGGAGGTGACAGCTTTTATTCCCGCAGAAAACCAGAGGACAGGACATCTACAGGACATTGTTTTAGCTGAGCTACGTTGGCCCATCACACAGACGAGGATCGACTGCTCTTACAACGTTATCTTGAGTTTCGTGATATCAGGTGACGTTGGTAGGGGCCAGCTGTTGGAATCAGATGATCATATGTGAATCTCAGCTTTCTTTTTCCTTTCTTAAAGTAAGCTCATGGCAGGAAAACGAGGGAAGCCTGACAGCATGACACAAAGGCTGAAGCATTCGAAGGCCCATAAAACACGCTTCAAATGTACACATTTTGTAAAATCTCATTATTTTTTGAGGCTTGATTCATGACGGCTGAATCCTCGGGACTAGCAATATTCATATAATGTGAAAGAGCTATAAACATTAAAGAAGTAAAAATGCACAAAGCTTCTGCATCACCCGCCAGCTGCCGCCAAGCTATGCCTCATCGGGATTTATTGCAGCATCCTCAAGCAGAGCAAGTGGTGAAGTGGTACTATTACTTCTGATTACGAATGGACTGGGTAAGAGTATAAACACCCCATTATAGAATGGGCTGGACAGTGCAACACCTACTATATTAATAACATTCAATTCTTCAGTTTTAAAAATAATGCTCTCAGAAAGAAAAGCAATTGCATTCTAGTCTGACACCTGAAAGGAAACGTGGGAAGGAAATAGCTGTAACTGGCACAGCTAATAATGGGTTATGATGTTACCCTCCTGGGAACTGGGGGGAATTGTCCTGCACTTTAGACTGGAATTAGCCTGATTTCTCAACTGTAAATCTGTGTTAATCCTTCTAAAAGTTAAAAAAAGCCCAGGTGAGCTTTTGGTCCCCATGGAGCTCCTCTGTGCCATTTTGATGGAAGAAAAGGGTCAGAAAGCTGCCTCCACGGTTCGTCTGAAGGTGCCCCTCATACAAGGGAGCCAGAGACATCCCTGCCATCCCTGCTCAGTCTCTCCCCACCTACTGAGGGCAAAAAGAGGCTGGAGCAACCTGCCCTTCGGTAACCTTTACCTAACGTAATGGTCCCTCGAGGCCTTTGGCAACTCAAAGATTAGAGGGCTCATCAGAACACAGAAGCTGCACCAATTTAACTTATATCATGGCTTTGATTTGCATTCCCAGAGCCAGTTCAAGGTGTGGTTTCACAGGTTCCTAGCTCTCTGTTCCCATCCCTCTGCCAGAGGTCTGTCCCTCCCAGCAGAGCTGGTGGCCCTCGCTGTGGGTGCTCACCTCAGCTGCTTTTGTGCAAAAACTGGGCAGTTTCCCACACACCTGCCTCCATCAGCCACTTGTGAGAGGGCGCTGGACTTTCACCGCAGAGGAGCTGGGAGATGGGGAGCTTCGGTTCTGCCACCTCACTGCAGGATGATGATGACCAGCACAAGCGTTGATTAAACACCCTGGGGGGGGGACTCCTCAAACATAGCAGCGACGGTTGTCAGCCTTTGTCAGTCAGGACAGCTGCTCCCATAGCCCCAGGGAGTTCAAATCCTCCTCTCCCACACCCCAGCAGCATGCGCAAGCCACACAGCTATGGGATAGCTGGAGGAGAAGGGGACACTCTCTGTCTCATCCCGTGATTTATTATCTGCTGATAAGAAAGAAATCAAATTCAGGTAGAAGGAGCAAAGAGAGGCGTTAGATATCACATCCTACTGGTGGATCTCAAAGTGGTTTTGGAGGTAGATGGTTTTATACCCATTGCATAGACACTGCACCAATAGCATTGAGTAGGTGGTTGATTTGCTGAAGGTCACCTAGCAAGTAAATGACAGAACTGGGAAAAAAAAATGTCACCTTAGACCCTTTCTGGTGTCCCACTCACTTCACAACAGTGCCTCCAACTGAGAACTTATCTGGCAGAGACAGACCATAGTTAAATGCTTGCATCTTCCTCCCATCCACTGGGCAGGCATCCGATTTGAACCGAACCTGTCCTGTCCCTGCCTAGGCGCCCTTCTAGCACCCAGTTCATGCACAAGGGCCCTTATATGACCCTGCTTGCACCCATACACCCACCCTGGAGGAGTGTGATGGGACGTATCCAAGCTTTGAGACACACCAGTTTATCCATCCCAGGCTGACATGGTACCTTGAGTTAAACTGATGCAACATTACATACGGGCTACAACAGAAGCCCCCATGAACTCTGAAAAATAAGATAGCTGAAGGGGGGGCCTAAGGGTTTGTATAAACCTTTGTCCCCTCGCTTTTTCAGACTAAGTAGTGCATTAGCACAGCCAAAGATCCAACCTATTTTGTAGCAAGCGTAGATTGAATTAATCTGCCTCAACTCCTGTTGTACAATGAGAGGCTTCTTTAATGACAGGAAGTCGGCTGTCCCCATATTCTTCCCTGAGACAAAAGTTCTGGGCACTGCTAGATGAGAAAATAGCTATGGCTTTTTCTAAAGAGCCAGTGGAATACAATCACCGGAGGAAGTATTCCAAAGCCCTTCAATACAGCAAACTGTGTGGGCAAAGCAGTACAAGCAAAGATTACATCATCCCCAGAAACAACCAAACAGCTCTGTGAAGATAATTACCAAGTATGATGTAAACAACTGGATAGGGGTATGTGTAAACACTGCTAAACCAGAATACTGAGCATGTTATCCTGGAGAACAGAATGAGAGCATTTCAAGGCATATGTTAATTCATCAGCTCTCACCATTATTCCTGATCACCAGTGCTTGTGTTTCATCAGTCTTGGGAAGATGTGCACATCAAAGCCCAGAGATGCACACACACATCCAGGTCCACCAGCTCTGCTGGGGAGGTATGAATCTCCAGCAAGCAGATGATAACAAATAGCAGGAAGCCCATGAAACTACATCTTAAGCCAGCTCTGGGAACATGAATCAAAGCCACTATTTAAGTTACTTTGATTCAGCCCCTGTGTAGAGACTAGAAACTGAAAATCAAAGTGGGGCTTGGTGTCTTTTTCAAGGAGGTAGCTCCATGGCCTAAATGAAAAGAGTTGGTAGCTCCCTCAGAAGCACAGGTCCAAATCTCAGCCGAGATGTGGGGAGAAGCTCTTTTCTCTTTTCAGAGATGGCTACACAAAGGAGTTTACTTTGAAGTGTGATGTTGCAATGTAATTGCTTCATATAAACTAGTACGCAGGAGCAGTCTCCAAATGAACACACAGCTTTTGCTTCCCGAGTCATTGTTTCTGCTTGGAGAAAGGGAGGAAGGATACTTCAGCCAGTACGGTGACCTGGAACCCCCATGGTACCCAGTGGAGCTGCTGGGCTGCGGGATGGCTCCCGTGGTACCTGGTGGAGCAGGTGACAGCGTAGCCAGAAGTCACTGATTTCCACCCAGATGTTCATGCTGTCAAACCCCTGTGATTCACCTTTTGGGTAGTATCATTGTTCAAATTCTTAAGAAATGACTATCAACAAACCAGCTCTGCCCGAGGTAACTGGACTGGTAACTGGGCGTAGGTGGCAATCAGTGTGGGGATATTTGGCGTGTCAGTGCTGGACAACTGCAAGTTTTCCAACCAGGCACAACTCTCCCACACAATTTTGGCTGCCATTTTTCCGGCTTCCTCTTCCTTGCTGGCAGCAGTGCCAGAAGAACAAGGATGCAGAGGAGGAGCAGAAGGAGCTCAATATGGCTGAGCAAGGTGCTCTCCTGGAAGAACTGCCTTTCAAATGTATTCCCTCTTCATCTTGTGCTTTCCATCCCCAGTGGGAAAGGATTATGCTGGGGGCCACCACGGGCCCACAGGACCTGCTTCAAGGCGAGAAGAGGCACTTTTCCACATGCGGTTCACCTGAGAGCCACTGCATCAGACTGCCTACTGAAAAGCAGATGGTCATCACCATCCAGAATGGTGTCGTCAGGGCAGCATGTGAAGGTCCCTAGGTCTGTGCGTGTTGTTAGTGTGACCTGTGAGGTCCCTAATTTCACTGGCTTGGCTGGTAGCACAGCCCTTGCTGTTGTTATCCCTAGCCAAGGCTTGCAGTTAATAAATGCAACCAGGTACCTGTAACTGGGTGCAGCCTTGGCCTCGATGGGGCAGACCACACAAGTGGGGGATCACTCCTGCTCACCTGGGCCAGTCCCATCTTGGGCTACACAACTGGTGGTACCTCAAGCCCTGCAGCTTTCCAGTAAAACTTCATCTAAGGGTTCTCTGCTCTACTTCAGGCCTTGTGAAAAGCTTACACAAGTCTTGGTCTTTACAGTGTATGCAATTCACCAGATTGTCACCTGCCTCCACTGCTGAAAAAAAAGAGGACTGTCACTTAGGAGCACCATTAGCAGTGCCAGGGTTTCTCCTTTAGTTTCTAGAAGGTCCTACCTGCACCCTCTCTGCATGGCTGAGTGAGACATTGGTGGGACATCTGGGTCATAGAAAAGTCCATTTAATGACTGCAGGAGCAGCGACAGGACAGCAGCGCAGCGCAGTGCAGCTCCCCATCATCACAAGCTGTACGGAGATATCAGCCAGGCTTCGTGAGCTAAGTGTGATCAGTCCACAGCTACAGCTGGCCCCTTGCTGCACCAGAAAGAAAGAGAGACTCGCCTCGGCTGGAGAGCAGAGACTCAGATGCTTCTAGGCTATCTTAGCAGCCCATGTTGTGCACCCATTAGAGTGGCAATTTCCAGAGCGTGCGTCAGACAGCCCTCCTACACTGATGCTGAAAGCAACACCTTGGATACAGGCCTGACATAACACTAGGAATATTTGTCATGATTTGTGGTGCATAGCACCACTGATATGGTGACATGACCTGCTGAGCTGTGTGGGACATTTCCCTCACTATGAGGTGTGAGTTCTGCATGCTCGGCAAGCCTTTATTAATTTTAAATGGAATGGTGGATGTCAATTAACTGTGGGAGATATGTCAGCATTTGTTAATGCACTCTGTACTCCTTTATTAATTTCTCATACCATCATGGATGTGAGTCTGCTGGGGGGAAACATCAACAGTAGCACAGTGCTTTTCCCTGCAGGGCCCTGTGTTGGGAGGCAGGGGATGGAGAAGAGGGGGACGCTCTGTATTATTACTCAGTGAGATTTTTTTTCTGAGTGCCTGAGTACGCTCATGAATGTATAAAATTGTGGAACTTGTGCATAACCAGTTTGAGTGCCTAAGTGCTGGCCTGTGGGGCTTCCCTCCCTGCCTGCAGCATTGTCCCACAAGCTTTGTAGGTATTTTCTAGGTCATGATCAATTTTATGTATTGGACCACATGTTGGATAATGCTAGTGCATTAAAAAAAAATAAACTTCAGCTTTAAAATGAAGACAAATATTAGACAAAACTTTTTTTTCTCCCCTGAAAAGTGCAATGCTTTAATGCTGCGCAAACAGAGCAAAGGCAAGGGGGCTAAATTAAAGGACAAGGGAGATTTTGGTATATAGAGCTGGGAGCTCTTGGCACATTGTGGAGAGTCTTCCAGTGTGTGTGACCAGCTTTCCCTATCTAGGAATCTTGGGAACTGGTGTGGCATGGCTTTGTAATCTACTCACAACATCAAAGGTGGATACACCTCCATCAACCATTTTTGCACTGGTTCTTTGATCAGGAAGAGAGCTGTCTTGCATTCCCTGGCCTCTGCTCCTCCCAGAGCATCACACTCCTGTCCTGCACGTTTCCGCATTTCTCAGAGCTCAAATGAGGTCACCAAACATTTCCTTCTTTGTTTCTCCCTTTCTTCACTCTCCAGGTCCTCTCAGGATGCTTCAGGCACAGATCTTATAGAGTCAGACAAGTCATGGGCAGACTTTGTCCCTTCCCCACAGCAGCCGAGTTAAGGGAAAGGACTCGCTGCCGCACTCTCAGGTGCCACCCTTGGAGCCTTGCCCCACTTTTGGGAGACTCATGAAACAGTGAACCCTTCCCACCTCTCCTCCCACGTGATTTCAGACCTCAGAGCAGGATCCACAGCTGTCATGTGGAAGGGGCAGCCGCCTCTGCCGTAGGGGACATGCTGGATGCCGTCCGGCTACATGGGGCTGCAGTACAGACTGCACTGCAGGACAGGCAAATCATGAGAGGACAAGAAAAGTGGGTTTCTACAAATGTTGGGGGAAACCCACTGAGATCCGTATTTCTGTTAGATCATGAGAAGGGCTTGGCTGATGTTCTGCTCAGCTGGTAGGAGATAGACATGAATTTGGGATCCCAGGGGAGGCAGCCAGGAGCTCCACACTTTGGGCCTCTGAAATGACATCTACCTCCCCTGCAGCCCTGCTCTGAGTCCCAAAGGCCTTTAACACTGCTTTGCAATGAATTTGAAGACTAGCGGAACTAACCATATCAAAGCCTTACTAATAGCACTCTGCAGTGTGTCCTACTTGGACTTCCTACAGTTCTTCTGATAGAGAAATGCCACTTCAAAATTGTTAGCAATAGGAAATGCTTGTCTGAGTTTTATATGGTTTTGCACTGGCAAAGGCAGGTTGGCTGGCAGGCAAATTGGGCTGTATGAAGATTGAGCATGGTGACGGGGTGGTGAGAGAGGGAGGCAGGGAAGAGGATGGGGAGCTGGCTCTGAGGCAGGCAGGCTCCCTCTTGCATCCCATGTTTGCAGGGAGGGAGTCTGTAATGTGGGGTTGTTCCACAGTGGCATAAACCAATCTAAAATGGGGCTGCCATGGGGTTCATCTTCCTCTCCAGCCATAGCTGCACTGGCCTTGCACACCCAGGGCTGGCAGGGAGCCAGCACAGGGAGCTGAGCTGGCTGAAAGCTAACACCATGGGGAAAAAATTATGAGCTTTCAGACAAACCAGCTCCCTTACGCAGTCACTGTGTGGTTGCACTGGTGCCAGTGCTGGTGCCGGGGGTGGGAGACAGGGAGGATGGCTGTAGCCCCAAATTACATCAAACTGAGGTCCAGCAGAGTTGTGTCCCAGCTTGGAAGGCTCCTTGAAAGACATCTGGCTCCTGGCCGATGTCTTCTTTCCTTGTCCGTCCAATGTGCAGCGTGCTGCTGAAGGGGTGCTCTGTTCTCAAAGGCCACAGGTACATTAATAAATCAAATGGCTGAGGGCTAAGGGCCCTAAGGGCACGTGGCATGGCTAAACTCTCCTCATCCATCCTGCCTCTTGGGGAATGGTCCCTGTATTGTTCATATCCCCCAAACTGGGCTGGACTGTAGTCTGGAGCCAAAATCATGCCAGGGTATGCTGTAGTAGCACTTAAATGGTGTAACAGTACAATGGGATGGCTCAGGAGGGTGGATGCTGGAGCAGGGCATGGCTCACATGCAGGGATCCAGCTGCCGAGGACCAGCTGTAACACAACATGGAGACGTGGGAGGAGGCCCACAGGGAGCCACCGGCTGCCACAGGGCAACTTATCCTGAAAGGTTATTCAGGGTCCTCTGAGACGCGATGCACTCCGTAAGTATAGACACCCCCCGGCTCCAAAGTAAATATGTCTCTAAAAGTACCGCGCATTTCATCGGTGACATTGCTGTAAGGAACTGTGCCTTTCAGTATTGTGAAATGTTTGTGTAGCCCAAAGAGACCCAAGAGAGGCGGCACAGCCCTTTCTGTGAGGGGCTCTGGGGCAAGACCTTGAAATGTCCTGGCTGCTGCACACTGATACTTAAAGGTCAGTTGTATTCCAAAAAGTTACCTCAATGGGCATGCTGGAAATTTGTCTTTCTAATCAGCTCACAGATTTGCCCAGCTGACAACTCAAAATGTGCATTTCCAGACTTGCCAGTTCAGGGTAAGATCAACTGAGAGTGGCTTTTCCTGGGTCTCCCACCCTCAGCAGTGAGGGCTGCGTAAGAAAGGCTTACAAGTCTGCAAACGGGGCTGGAGTTGCAGTAGACACGTGCTATCTTGGGTGAGGAAGTTCTGTAGCCTTAGCAGGCACAAAATGTAGCAAAACCTTAGTTTAGTGAGTGAATTCCCAAGATGTGCCTGGGAACTAGTTGATTGACTACAAAAGATCTATTTATCCACAATCACTATTTAGAGTAAAACTGCACGTTGAAGTTTTGAAGGCACTTTCGCAGTAGAGGGGTTTGCCCCGGTGTCCTTGGCCAAAAATAGTCACTTCTCTTATTTTTGTCCTGCTAACGTATGCCAGCTGGCTGCCACCCTCCATTCCTGACGCGGCTGCATTTCAGTTCTGTTGTTTATGTAAAGTTTATGCAGTGTGATTTAGGGTCCTTTGGGATGAAATGTACTATGTAAATATAAACTTTTATTTCCAAAGCCTTTCTGTAGCTATTAAGGGCCTAATTCATCCTGCCAAGCAGGGGTTCACACCAAGAGTTGGCCAAACAGATGCAGCTCCCAGTGTCTTCTGGCACCCAGCAGGTTCAGACTCGGGAGGAAGCTTCCTTGAGCAACTTCTGGAAATACAGCAGTGCCGCTCAGTGCCCCAGCACTTGGCTTCGGATTGCACCAGGATTTTGAACATCCAAGTGGAAGGGTTGTTTGAATACAAGGGTTTAGTTTGGCATTTTACTACATAAACTTGTCATTTGCAAACAATTTGGAGTTTTGCATGCTCCTTTACACTAGGCTGTAGGATAGTTTGGATCCATCTGGTTAATTTACCAATACAGCCGAGCAGGTCATAAGGAACAGGGTGGGCTACAGCCACCTAAGTGCTTCTCTTTCAACCTCATTATGAATAAAGACTGAGATTGAATTTTAACAATCATCATGACAACTCCTTCTTTTCTGGCTCTAGGTCAGATATCCATGTAATTGGGAATAATGTGCAAATTTATTGCTTTCACAAACAAGCTGAGGAACTGGGAAAAGTAAATCTGGTCCAGTGCGATTACATCTTGCCATCTATGACAAGTAGGGGCCTCTCCCAGACTCTATGCAACACATATCCACAATGCACACTACACAATACAAAATGCAACATTTGCAACATAGCAAAGCAAATGATCTACAAGATATAGCTGCATATCTAAATAGTGTCCTGAATATTTATCCATAGGAATTCCTGTGTCCCTTCAGCTGTAGAGGGAGTGGAAAAACGGCAGGTTTCTAATATGGCTGGAAAGGTAAAGAAAGTGAAAAAAAAAAAGGTAAAGGTAAAGGTAAAGTTTGCAAAAGCAAGGTGGTAAAGTCAAGGGTCCAGGATCACACACCTACAATACCCTTCCAGCAGTTTTTAACTGGGGATCGTCAACCTCCACTGACCGCAGCAGGAATGACATTGACCAACAAGAGATTTCCCTCAGTTCTTAGAAGCCACAAAGCATAAAGCAGAGCTCATGTGCCTTAACAGCAGGTGAAGTTGAAATTTCACCTGTGCCCAGCCAGCACCAGCTTCTGCCAGCCCAGGCAGAGCCTGTGACACGAAAGCCCATGCCCATGTTTGTGAGCTGGTAAGCAGGAAAGTCTGCAGCCTTCCAGTTATGCCTCCTGCAGCTGATTCAACTCAGATGAACGTCTTTGCCTCCAAGAGCAGCAGTGGGGGGCACAAATGGAAGCGGGTATCTTTCTCCATGAGTCTCTCAGCTTTGCAATCAATTCAGTTTCCAAACGTGCGATAGCAGCAGCACATACTCTCAGGCTGGGCCTTTCATGTGCACTTCGTATCAGCACTGCAACCGCCGGAGCGGCAGGAAAGCGGAGCTGCCTCGGATAGATGCTGCTGAGGATGTCATTGTCAAAATTCAAACATGAAAGGAGACTGGTGGGCATTTGTCCCCAGGCAAGAAAAATGAAGACCAGAGGGAACAGACTGCCATCCATGCTATGCCTGGTATAAAACGCTGGGGGTTGCTAACTAGAGGAGGGAGGTCTGCTCTGGCAGCCCTCCTTGCTTCTGAGAGCAAGCACTGCTGAACGAACAGCTCAGTCACCAGCAAAGCTCCTCGTAAGCACTGGGATGCCATTTTGGAGATCACCGGATGCCTTTCTCGGACAGGCTACTGGGACTTCACAACGCAGGCAGGAACACTGCACCAAGAATTAAAACCTGGAGCTGCTGAATTTACAACAAGCAGCAAGACTAACGTGGACATTGAACAGGCAGAGTAGATGAAATCCACATCTCCAGGCCAGAGCTGTAATCCTCCTTCATTTATGGGATGATGCACCTCTGCAGCCCATTCCAGCAGAGCTTGTCACCCTCCTGGAGAGCAGACTCACCGCTCGTACCTGTCTGAAGGCAGAAGAGACCATCGGAGAGAAGAAGTCTTGGCAGTTGTACAGGACGCTACCCCAAGTGAGGGCTGGAGGCAGTCACAAGACTGAGACACTGTATTTAGTTTAGAAAGTAGAGATTGCAAGGCATTATTTGGGGTTAGGGTTATTTGGGATTAGGCGCTGTTAGCAATAGGCATTTTGCTGATGGTGTGTGTGACAGCAGGTGACTGTGGGGCAGGGTCGGTGACCATGGGGCAGGTCCCACCAGGCACCCCACAGCCTGTGAATGGCCTGACTCTTCCCCACCGAGACAACGTCCTGGAGCACATCAGTTCTCTCCTGGCTTTGTTACAGCTAGGTGACCACAGCATAGACACTCTTTTCAGGAGAGCTGGTGGGTCCATGAGAGGTGCCACTGCACCAGGGGTCCTCAGGCCAAGGTGCAAAGGAAAGCTCAGGGTCCCTCAGAGCAAAAGGACGGGTTCTGGTATCTCTTTGCAAGCCAGTGTGGGTACGCATAGGAGGAGGTACACCCACACTGTCCACTTCACCCTCCTTTACTATACTATGTATTTGCCTTCCACCCTTGTCACTAATAACTCAATCCCCTACCCCCACCTTCCCACCACACATCCCGATTTCCCGTGCAGGATCCCAGATCCACAGCTCCTATTCTCCTACTACTCATCTTCCCTAGGACATTTCTGTCCCAGGTCCAGCTCCCTCATGCCCATCAAATGTGGATCAACCCCATCCCCACCTCCATCTGCTGTCAAGTCGCACGAAAGCGCATGCAATCTCCTTTTGTGGCCTCCCTGGACCTGACTGTATTCCCACTGGGCTCCTGCAGCATGTGCTGGGAGGTGAGATCTGCTCCCCGTGTTACCTTCAACCAGCAGCACACAGTGTCTCTCCTGTTTTTCCCTTGCAAATTCAGGGAAAGAGGGAAATTATTTGATTTTTCAAAGGTGGCCATGACTGTTTACAGCTACTTGATCCCAAGGAAGAAGATGGAAGTGTTCTGCACCCTTCCCCAAGTTCCTTTTTATCTACGTGCCCACTACAGCTGCACCAACCTCACAGCACATTAGTTAAAAAGCAATTGCTGCAGAGGACCTTAGGAGACTACTTTGGGTCCAAATGGCTGAGCTCAGAACCGGTGAGGAGCAGGAACTGGCTGCAATGGTGATGCTCACAGACCTCCAGGACTGGGGTGCCTGTGGACACCATGCTGGTCCTTTTGCTCTAGTTGGGCACTGTGAAATGTCAACCTGGCATTAAAACAAAACAAAACCAATAAGCATTGATGGAACCCTGTCATATCCAGAGAGAGCTGGAAGACTGTACTGCATATTATGCCCTTGCTGCTACCGAGGTTGCTGCTTCACTCGTGGTGAGCCCATCACCATCACTGAAACATGGGACTGGTGCCAATGTGACACATTTTAGCGGAATTGCATGAAAGGGAAACATCTCTTTTAAAAAAACCCTCTTCCTCTCCCAGGAGCTCTCATAACTCACTTTTCCTCTCCAGGATCCCCTCTCCTGGTTACACTCCCAATGTTTTCAGCTTTTTTTCTTCCAATTTGGCAAAGAAAAGTTCATTTCCATGTTGTTATTGCTGATGCTAGAGTTAGGGCAGCAGGAGGTGCACCACAGGCTGGCGAAGGGGCTGTGGTGCGTAGTTTGCCTATCTCTGGTATCAGCTGGGTTTGGGATGAGTCAAAGAGACAAGGTAGGGAACAAACAAGCGGAAGAGCGAATAGGCCAGTCGGCAGCATGGTGAGGGTGCGCCTGCCGCTGACTCAGAGACCTAATCAATGTCTTATCGTTTCTCACGCCTTCCAGCTCCAGCACCAAACCTTCAGGAGTTCTCATTGGGGGATGAATTCCTCCTCCTCATCGGGAGCACACACTTGAGCCCTCTGCATGGGAAACACCCGTGTCTTCTCCATGTGGCAGAAACACCCAGCCAACGATTACACACACTGGCTAAGGGATAGACGTGTATACCAGCCAGTTGTACCTAGATACTTAATGCAGATACATTATCCCTGGTTGCAAGCAGTATCAGTAGCCTAAGGAATGATTAGATATATTTTATAATGGAATTAGGAGATTGTACGGGAAATGGAGCTTCAAAGGAAGAAGTTCAGACATCCTGAAGAAAAGAAGCAGTGGTACTTAGGAGGACGCATATTATGCTAAAACACGAGTCCATCAGAGGCAGCTGAGTCCTGTGTCACAAAATGAAATGATCTCTTGGTGTCATTCACACAGCTAGAGCTGTGAAGCTTCATCTGAAGATCCACTGTGAAGGCTGGAAGTCAGGTTGTCAAAGGAGTCCTCTTGTCCTGAGAAGAAAGACAGGATGAGTGCTACCCCAGTACCTTGCATGTGAACCTTGTTGCCTAGAATGGAGCCGTACTGCAAGACTCCCTAGCACCAAGCTCAAGTGGGACATTCTTTGGCTCCTTGGTGGAGCACATGGGCATCTCCTGTCTTCCTCTTTTTCATCACCTGCTTTCTATGGCCCTTCACTCTGGACAGGGTTATGGTGGTTGTTAGTGGTTGCTGATCATTTCAGACAGTCTTTTTTCCTCCCTCAGGGCTCCTCACCCCTTCCCCATCCTGGACCTGGCCATAAATGATGTTCTTTCTTCCTGCCTTGCCCCAACTTCTGTTCTTTCTGTTCTCTCTCCCTCTCCCTCATTCTCCAAAGTGCTTGGCATATGTCTTTCATCTGCCTAGAGTGGGCTCCATGGGTATGCAATGATCACAGAAGCTAATTAGTGCCTGATGCCTCAGGGTTTTAATTTGAACCTCATGGCACAGCCATGCCTTGAATGTAAATAAGGCAGATGCTTTTGGGTGAGCATGTGGGGTCCTTTGAGAGCTCTTCAGTGGAGACCACCTGCTGCTCAGGCCCAGGCGTGACCTCTGCAAACAACCTCTGAAATACTCAGAAGACTTACTGTGCACTACTCACAAACTGTTTTGAAAATTTCCCTCAATGCTTGAACTAGCAACAAATTCCATTGGGAACATTGGTGAGCTACTTGCAACTGCACACGTGCGTGAAAATTGTGGAATTCGCTATGAATCTTTAGAGAGAGACCTGTGGGCAAATTTGGAGGATGTGGTCAAGCTTTCAGATGGCCAACTGGCATCCATTTCTGACACCCCCCCAGCCCCTATTTACTAAAAGAAACTGAGTTTAAACAAAGGGAGTAAAATCAAGGAAAACATGCTCCTAAGGCTAAGTTATTAACATTACAAAGAAAACGAGACAACAAATCAAAATCAAATAAACGCATCAAGATGATCTCAGTAATCTCAACACAAAAACAGTTAATCCTTATAAACGTTAAGAAAGGCTCTTCAGGAAGCAGCTGTCCCTTTGGTTACAAACATGCTAAAGTCAATTTAACATAGAAACTGGAGCTGCTTAAATAGTTTCATTTTGAGACAGTACTATGTAATGTTCATATCACAGAGCCAGTTATAAAGCTCCCGTCTTAGATTTCTGTTCTCGCAGAGTAGGTAACCCTTTCCTCCCCTCTGCAGGCAGACTAAATGACAGATTTCAGCAGAACAACTCTAATAAACAGAATTTTGGCATGTCTTATTAACGAGAAACTATCTGGGGCAGCATCGAGGGCTCTATATATTTTTTTAGCATAAAATACTTTTTCTTTATGAGCCAACATTTAATTCATAGTGCAGATTTTAGGGATGGACACATGCATGCATGCACATAGCAACACTTTCATGACATAGCACGAAGTCTAAGAAAGTCCAGACATTTCCTAGACGTTAAACACAAACAGCAAACGTTGATAAAGAAGTCATTTCCCAGAGGACTGGGCCTGGAGCTGCAGTCATGGAGGCAGCAGACATCCTCTTGGCTCAATGCTTCTCATGAACAGACTTTGTTTGGATGCTGGCAGGGAGGCAGGAGGCAGGGACAACATGACCGGCAGAGTTTTGGCTTCTTCTCTTTAAAAAGGCTGTGCTTGGAGAGACTGGAGAGCCACTCTTCTCTCAACAGGCTCATTGACCTGAGAGACCAGGTGAGATATCCCAGACTGGTCCTTAAGGTTCGTGAACTTTGCTTACTCTGCCTGGTGACGTCTCCCTCCCCAGCCTGCAAGCAAATCTGGTGCAAGGCCTGACTTGGAGCTACCCCGGATTTGAACTTAGCAAGTGGCAGGTTTGGAAAAAGTCCCATTTACATCCACAGAATACAAAGTATTTGGTGCCTTACAGAGCAGACACTGTACATCTGCAAACGTTCCCCCAAGTCTTCATTCCCCTCCCTCCCCCCACTTTTGTAAATAAAAAATTAAACACGCAAGATGTTTCCTGAAGATTTTGGCATGGTCTTATCTGGATAAAAGGTCTCATGATGACTCTGTTGCCAACTTACAGAAATTTCAACACAAAACTATCCTATAAAAATAGCTGCTTGCCAGGGTTCGTTTGTTTTCTTCCCAACCATCACCCGACATTCACCCATCTGCAAACTCAAAAATAAATGTGTACAATTTATTACTACTGTCATCATTCTTCTCCTAAAGAAGGCAACTTATAGTCATTGTTCTATTTTGGAAATAAGCTAGAAGTCAAGCAGTTTGTCTCTTGCACTCCTTTAGGGTAGCAAAAACCTGCCAGTTATTTCTTTGCTGACTTGGCCTCCGAGCAGCACTGGGCAATGCTGCCTGATGCTTCCACGGCTGATACCAAAAACCTCCTGTACCCCACCAATAACAGCATTTGTGGTATCCCTTTGGAGAAGGAGTGGCTGTGGGGTTTCCAAGGGACTGGGATCTTACTATCATCCCCCAAGGAGACTGGTCTGGCTACGGGGCGAGGGGACAGGGAGCAGGAGCTGAGCCCTGAGAGCCTTGCCCCAGGGGGATGCCGCCCCTGGCAGGGTGGCAGAGCCCTCGCCTCCTCTCCCCCCACAATAGGCACTAACAGCAGTGTCACCCCACTTCCCATTTTGGGGGAAAAGGAAAAGTGTTGTGGTGGGGGAGAGAGAGAAGGAAGCCATCATGTTCTTCCCTCCCCAGCCACCTTCCCTTCCCTTCCCACTTTTTGGAGGAGTAGTGACAATAGCACCACTCCAACGCCATCATTAGTTTATAGTAAATAGTAATAACAACACGTATTCTATGTTCTGGACTTCTGTGCCCTTGGCCTTGCCCAGCAGGGAGGAAGCCTCATCCCTCATCCAGAGAATTTGGAATCTGAGGATGAACGACAGTGGGACTGGGAAGACCCACTTTTCTCTCCTCCATTGCAAACTCACTTTGTGACAAGGACAAGATGTCCAGAGCTACAGAGAAGCACCCAGTTGGCTCTTCCTTTGAAAACCTGACCCTAAATGTTCCATGTCCGAGCTCTCCATTTCCAGCTGGGATGGGGGAGCAAGTTGGAAGGGTAAAAGTGAGAAAACTCGTGGGTTGAGATAAAGACAGTTTAATAGGTAAAGCAAAAGCCATGCATGCAAGCAAAGCAAAGCAAGGAATTCATTCGCTACTTCCCATCAGCAGGCAGGTGTTCAGCCATTACCAGGAAAGCAGGGCTCCATCACACGTAATGGTTACTTGGGAAGATAAACACCATCAGTCTGAACGTCCCCCCCTTCCTTCTTCTTCCCCCAGCTTTATATGTTGAGCATGACATCATATGGTATGGGACATCCCTTTGGTCAGTTGGGGTCAGCTGTCCCAGCTGTATCCCCTCACAACTTCTTGTGCACCTCCAGTCTAGTCGCTGGTGGGGCAGTGTGAGGAGCAGAAAATGCCTTGACTCTGTGTAAGCGCTACTCAGCAGGAATGAAAAAATCTCTATATTATCAACGCTGTTTCCAACACAAATTCAAAACGTAGCCCCATACTAGCTACTGTAAAGAAAATTAACTCTAACCCAGCCAAAACCAGCATATGGGGCAACCAAGTCCCTGTGATAATAACAGGGAGCAAGATGCTGCAGGGGGATCCATCCTAGCATGTCTGATTGCTTTGCTAGCTCTTGGTGGGACAGGACCACCATGCTGATGGCAACTGAGACCTTGCTGCCGCATTGGCTTTGCAGGGGCACAAGGAGCTGAGGGCTTTGACCAGGTGAAGCAAGTGACAGGAGGTGAGCATCACTCGGGGCTCGCGGCACCAGTAGCCCCAGCGAAGAGGAGGCAAGCCCATCACTTCCTTGCTCCAAAGAGGAGAGAAAAGAGAGGATGTGGACCCAGTTACCTGGTATAAACATTAAAGGTATTTTGCATGCTTATATTTTTTTCCTCGGAGACAAATTATGCTGCTTTGGGTTGCCATGGTTTCTGGTTTCCCTGGTTACCCCTCAGTATGGGGTGGGGGACGCAGGAAGATGAGGGGAGGGAAGAAGGAGCCAGTTGCAAAGATCCTGAACAAGGCAGATGACATCGGCAGGATTTTTTTCACAGGAAAAAGAACAAAAGGCAGAATGGATGTCTCTTGGCAAAGACAGTGGCTGTGTTTTGTGTCCTTTGATGGTTTGTAATTCAAAAGGGGGAAAAGACTGCACAACAAAATTAATCGTCAGTGAAAATCTGCAGCCCAGTGTTTAATACTTCCTTAGACTTAGAAACAAGAGGATCAGTGGGGAAGAGAACCACGATGCTGAAGAAGAAATCACAGAGATGGGAGTGCCTGGGGCCACGTGTGGGCTGACAGGCAAGGCCAGGCTGCCTGTACCGGCTCTTACAATGGCCAGGCATTGATGAGAAAAGCATTGATGTGACTCCAGCTCCAGAGAGAGCAGGTCAGCGCAGCTCTCCTCACCAGCCCCATCCTGCTGAGCTTCACGTAGACAGTCCCCTTCCAAAAATCAAGAGGACGATGGATACAAGGAGAGCTTCCTTACATGGCCAAGTCCCCAGTCCTTAGTGAAACCCCATGTTGTTTTCAAGCAAGCAGTCAAGCTTTGAGTAAGGACCAAACCAAGCCTGCATGAACCCTCATTATACAACCGCATGTTTCGGTGGTTGGAGAAATCCAATCTGATCCCAGTGGCTGTGCGCCAATAATCCTCTCACCTTTCTTTTAATATCCTGTGACTTGGTGATATATGTCAGGCCATTTAAACCCCGGCAGTGGAGTTCAGGTGCTGTACCAATTATATTGAGTGGACAGGGATACATGCTAGTTGAACGGGAAATAGGTCAGAGGAATGATTTAACTAATAAATTATATTAATGNACAAGGACAAGATGTCCAGAGCTACAGAGAAGCACCCAGTTGGCTCTTCCTTTGAAAACCTGACCCTAAATGTTCCATGTCCGAGCTCTCCATTTCCAGCTGGGATGGGGGAGCAAGTTGGAAGGGTAAAAGTGAGAAAACTCGTGGGTTGAGATAAAGACAGTTTAATAGGTAAAGCAAAAGCCATGCATGCAAGCAAAGCAAAGCAAGGAATTCATTCGCTACTTCCCATCAGCAGGCAGGTGTTCAGCCATTACCAGGAAAGCAGGGCTCCATCACACGTAATGGTTACTTGGGAAGATAAACACCATCAGTCTGAACGTCCCCCCCTTCCTTCTTCTTCCCCCAGCTTTATATGTTGAGCATGACATCATATGGTATGGGACATCCCTTTGGTCAGTTGGGGTCAGCTGTCCCAGCTGTATCCCCTCACAACTTCTTGTGCACCTCCAGTCTAGTCGCTGGTGGGGCAGTGTGAGGAGCAGAAAATGCCTTGACTCTGTGTAAGCGCTACTCAGCAGGAATGAAAAAATCTCTATATTATCAACGCTGTTTCCAACACAAATTCAAAACGTAGCCCCATACTAGCTACTGTAAAGAAAATTAACTCTAACCCAGCCAAAACCAGCATATGGGGCAACCAAGTCCCTGTGATAATAACAGGGAGCAAGATGCTGCAGGGGGATCCATCCTAGCATGTCTGATTGCTTTGCTAGCTCTTGGTGGGACAGGACCACCATGCTGATGGCAACTGAGACCTTGCTGCCGCATTGGCTTTGCAGGGGCACAAGGAGCTGAGGGCTTTGACCAGGTGAAGCAAGTGACAGGAGGTGAGCATCACTCGGGGCTCGCGGCACCAGTAGCCCCAGCGAAGAGGAGGCAAGCCCATCACTTCCTTGCTCCAAAGAGGAGAGAAAAGAGAGGATGTGGACCCAGTTACCTGGTATAAACATTAAAGGTATTTTGCATGCTTATATTTTTTTCCTCGGAGACAAATTATGCTGCTTTGGGTTGCCATGGTTTCTGGTTTCCCTGGTTACCCCTCAGTATGGGGTGGGGGACGCAGGAAGATGAGGGGAGGGAAGAAGGAGCCAGTTGCAAAGATCCTGAACAAGGCAGATGACATCGGCAGGATTTTTTTCACAGGAAAAAGAACAAAAGGCAGAATGGATGTCTCTTGGCAAAGACAGTGGCTGTGTTTTGTGTCCTTTGATGGTTTGTAATTCAAAAGGGGGAAAAGACTGCACAACAAAATTAATCGTCAGTGAAAATCTGCAGCCCAGTGTTTAATACTTCCTTAGACTTAGAAACAAGAGGATCAGTGGGGAAGAGAACCACGATGCTGAAGAAGAAATCACAGAGATGGGAGTGCCTGGGGCCACGTGTGGGCTGACAGGCAAGGCCAGGCTGCCTGTACCGGCTCTTACAATGGCCAGGCATTGATGAGAAAAGCATTGATGTGACTCCAGCTCCAGAGAGAGCAGGTCAGCGCAGCTCTCCTCACCAGCCCCATCCTGCTGAGCTTCACGTAGACAGTCCCCTTCCAAAAATCAAGAGGACGATGGATACAAGGAGAGCTTCCTTACATGGCCAAGTCCCCAGTCCTTAGTGAAACCCCATGTTGTTTTCAAGCAAGCAGTCAAGCTTTGAGTAAGGACCAAACCAAGCCTGCATGAACCCTCATTATACAACCGCATGTTTCGGTGGTTGGAGAAATCCAATCTGATCCCAGTGGCTGTGCGCCAATAATCCTCTCACCTTTCTTTTAATATCCTGTGACTTGGTGATATATGTCAGGCCATTTAAACCCCGGCAGTGGAGTTCAGGTGCTGTACCAATTATATTGAGTGGACAGGGATACATGCTAGTTGAACGGGAAATAGGTCAGAGGAATGATTTAACTAATAAATTATATTAATGAAAAGTTCTTTAGGGAGCTGTTGGGTTTATAGTTCTGCAGAGGAGAAGAGGGTCAGCAGGAGACAGGAGAAAAATGAGAGTGGGTAGTGAGAGGACCTCGCAATAGACCTCGGTAGAGCAGGGAAGAGCAACGAATGGGCAGACGAGGAGATGGGAAACAAGATGGGTTGAGCAAGTCTGCTCTCTCTGGCACAGACCCAGCTGCACTGGGCACTGAAATCATCTTCACATGGCACAGAGATGCTTGGGCTAGCTCACGTCAGGAGGAAAATCGCTGCTTTAGCTGAGCTCTCTGCCCAGGTCAAAATAAGCAGTTTCTCATCAAGGCTAATTAGCTGGGATACGGTCTCTCACCAGCACAGCAATACCGACCTCCAGCCCTGGCAGTAGCTCACTTAGACCTAGCCTGGACATTGCATTCACCACATAGAAATATCTACGGGCCTGTCCAAAATCTGCTGACGTCAAGTCTTCCCGGCACTGGGCTTTGAATCAAACCCAAGTCTGGCGTCTAGAAATAGAGTTAGCAAAACTGAAACCGTTGCCAGGAACACATAGTATCCTTGGGTTGCCTTCATTTTGAAGTTCCGTTGCCAGGAACACATAGTATCTTGGGTTGCCATTCAGTTTGAAATGATTCCTAAGGACTAATTTGCTGTGCTCTTATTGCTGGGGTTTGGAAGTGCAGGGGAGGGTTTCAGCAAGGGGGGAGCAGAGATCCTACTCCTTTCCTCAGGGTCCCGTGGCTGTATGTGTTGTACCTGCAGATAAATCAAGCCAAAGCACACTTTCAAACGGTGCTAATGGTAATTCATTAAATGTCCTACAGGAAGTGCAGGGCATTACTAGGTGTTGGGCAAAAATTACAAGGATGAGTAAACAAGGTACCTTTGGAGTCTGGTCCCTGCCTGTGATAACAGAGAGATAACTTCCAAGTTATATTGTCATCACTGCAAATGAAGACCTAGAGATTCGTGACATCTAATTTTAGCTGTTAGTTGACTGTTGTCAGCCAGGGGTGTAGCTCTGCCTGTGTCGAAGGGAGGAGGGCAGCTGGGACTGCGCACCTTGGAGGTGTCCCTCTTGGGCACCTTGTGTAGGGTGGGAAGAAGCCTCTCCTGGTGGTGCCTGTTTCTCTCCACCATTTTCAGACAAAGCCCAGCCAACTGATATCAGTTACCTGACTTCTGAGTGGACCACATCAGTGCAAGCCCCACCTCTACTGTCTGTGATGGCTGTTGCCAATGTGTCCCCTGTCCCCAGAGCTCCTGCTGAATGTGCCCGTGCCTGAAACCCCTCCTGGCAGCTAAGGACAAAACTGCTCCTGGTGGGAGACAGGCGCGGGATGGGACACCTCCCCACAGGGAAGGCATTTTGGCCTTCTGGTTTCTCTCTGCCATACAGCATCCAGTCCACAGAGTTTATTGCAGGTTGTGGCTGAATTTCATTTCAGGCTGATGCTGAGCAAACCACAGAAACAAGGCCTTTGTCAGAGCATTTATTTTTGTAGTGAGATTTGAAGAAGTTTTACAGTACTAGCAGTTTGAAAAATAATTCATGAGATGTTATAAATTGGGGCTTTTATGTATTAGAGACAGGGCAATAAATGCCAAAGGGGATTTATTGGTTATTGCTGCTCTGATAAAAGGGTCATTAAGAGTTGTAAAAGTCAAAATGATAATGGGGAGATGTTGTAAATGCTGAAAGTGAACAGAATGAAAGAACATGATATACTCATCAGCTGAGGTCACTTCCTAATAGTTTATAACCCTCTTCTAACCACTGAAGAGAAGTCTGGGTTTGCCCAGCCAGGCAACTGAAAATGCCTATCAGTCACTCCAGCTGGGGTACTGGGGCATCCTAACCAGCACCTTACTGACTAGCATCCTGAGAAAGGCCAAGCCTATAGAGTAAGCCTATATACCATGTGGGGACTGGTCTCTCAAAGGGCAATTATGGAGCACAGGTGTGCATCATATGTGGGACAGCGACAAGGGCCATCTGAGCGAGGCACTAAAACGGTTGCGTGGGAAAACAGACCTACGTGCCCCAAATCTGCAGCTGTGATGGAGACAAAACCCACCCTCCTCTTAAATGCAGAGGGAGCTTTGTCCAAAATACTTGTGCAGGACTGCCAATGACCTAGCAACACTATTTGCTTTATCTGCCCTGCACACTGTGTCTGACGAATGAGTCCCACCAAAATTTAAACGTGAAAATGATTTTAAAATGAACACCATCAATTCCCACAGCTTATTATAAGCAGAGCTGCTGATAGTGTCTGTTATTAAGGTCTCCAGCATGTCCCATTAGAAGCCTTGTTTTCTGTTGCTTGTGATTTTGTCAAACTTGAACTGAAATTTTTCATTCCAAATCTCTGTCTCCTGTTGAATTACTGTGGAAAATTTCATGCAGATTTGTGCAGCTGTGTCCAGCTGTGAGGCTAGAGGAAAAGACATCATTCCACCTGTGTTAAAACAAGACACCAGTGACTTTTTCTTTGATGAAGCCTAATTTCTTTATACTCGGAAGTCTGTCATGGCAGCGTTGTTTCTTTTCAGTGATCCACTTCTTGCAATTTCACAGGAAAATTAGAGAAATCTGGTAAATTATGTTCTCTGGGAGAAAAATAAATCAGCACATACCCAGCTGAGATGCTAGTGCATCACACCTGACTGACCGGGGTGCTCCAGCCCAAGGTGGCCATGACTTTACCTGCAGTTATAGCTGGGATGTGCTGTCAGTCCAGTGAGGGCTAGATGCCAGAACTAAGGGGAAATGGTGATTTTAGGTCCCTAACATGACCTGCGAATGCAGCCGTGAAGAAGAAGTCACCCGATTTGAATGCAGAGCTGTGGGAAGTTTAGGGCCTGGTTTATAGGTTATAGGCAGGATAAATTGCGGGAAGGAGGGAGAGGAGGTTTACACAGAGGCAATGAATTGCAGATGTGCAATGTACAGTGTCTGTACAGGAGACTGAATTTTGCTGGTGAGTTGGGTGGGCTTCACTGCAATAGCACCCGAGGGAATTGCCTGTGGTTTGTTTTCCCCATTCCCCTGGGCGGGCGAAACCCTCACCCTCCTCCCCCTCAGAAGCGTTATTGCAATTGCCAGGTCAAACATCTGCAGGTGGGAAATGCCAGGGAGTCCCTGCACATCTATTTTTCTGAGCTACTCCAGTGATATGATCACATGAAAAAAAACACATAAGAATAAATAGCTCTGTTTTCAAAGCAGGGTTTGAAGAGTGTACAGTAAACATGTGCTGGGGACACTCGATACAGAGTAAACAAACTGCTCATCCTGGGCACCGCAGGAGGGGAAGACACCAGTGGGTGATTATGTGGCTAGAGATTGTATCATAAATCATTTGCCACTGGGAGACAAATGACGGTTGAGTAAGCATCCTTAATTCTGTCATTTCTTAACTTTCAAGTGTTGTCCTTTGCAACCCAATCGTGTTTTCAGCTTCTGTGATACACACGATATCGTGGCACGCTGCGTATCAAGACACTGCAGACTCTCTCTGACCTAGTGAGAGAGGCACGTTGGATTTATTCCCGTAACAAGACTTGAGCAGGAACACTGCAGACCTGTGCTCTTCAGCAGATGAGCTAAGGAGCTTGGCATTTCACCTAGCCTTAATTCCCCCAGTCGGCGCAGACCAGCTGAGGCTCCTTGTGGAACCTCATAGAATGCAGAAGCCCAGCTTGGTTAGTAACTTATTTGCTCTGGCAGGTGCCGCAGCACCTTGAAATATCGATTTCACACGAGTAAACTAATCTGAAGAGGATTAAAAGATTGGCTGGCATTTGGGCAAACAAGATGGATATTTTTTTCCTAGTGGGATCTATGAGTCATCTTTTATTTGACTAGTTGGCCAACTTTCAGATATTAAAATACTTCTTGAAAATACTTCTTGAAAATACTTCTAAACCCTTTACTTATTTTAATCAAAAGAGCATTGTTGTTGATTATACCTGGTTTTAAAATCTTTTCATTTTCTGGTCAGGAGCAAGTACAATGATGCATTTTACAGCTTAACTATAAAACACAAGAAATAAAGAATTTCTAAACATCACATGAAATGAGAAGTTATTCTCTGAATTATTTACAGAACACTCACAAATAAGGAACTTCTGTAGAGAAAATAGGGACCGCTATGCATACTCAAAAGGGAAGTTCATCAATGAAATAGTATGAGCAACTATAACTGTAAACAACATTTTAAAAACCAGTAACAGTATCAGAGAAGGCTTCTCAGACAAATATCTTCAAGCAACTGACCAGTTATGACATTACTCAGAAAAAATCAGACAGGTCCCAGCCCTGCAAAGGCCTCAGCAAATTATCAGCATCCTCAGAGAGGATAACCTCATTTCCAGGGCACCGCTGAGAACAGACAGACAAGTTGGTTTTGTTTTCCATTTCTTTTTTGTCTTCTTGTTATTGTAAATGGTATGCTGTTGTTTGGTTTCCAGCGCTTATGGTTAAGCTACTTATAAACAGCATGACTGTAACTTCACCCATGGAAATGATGGTGGATTTATTTACAAGATACTCATTTGCATTTGTGTAATTGAGTGGAGAATTCTCCTCCGACCTGCATGTTCTCGCCTGGCATTCTTCCTGTTTGCTTGTTTTTAATTACTTCTAATATGCATACTAATGGTCTTAATAACTTTGCTCATGAAATCTACATCTGCAGTGGGCTTTTAATTTACAGCTTTAATGTTATTGTTTTCATTTTCTTCTTTCCACTAACAAAGCAGCTACTGGTGCTTCAGATGTGATCAGAGGATTTAAACATCCCTTCGGCATGCAATGGGATGCTCACTGCTTTACCAGTACTTTTCCTGGAGTGAGCCAGGAACACACACGGGACAACCCTGTGCTTGTACCAGTCAGTACATCACCCGCTGACAAGCCCTGAGCATCCTTCTCCACAAAGCCTAGGCAGGCCCTGAGTTAAGGTTACTATCTTACTATCTTGTATGGTTGGACTTGATGATCTTAAAGGTCTTTTACAACCAAATGATTCTGTGATTCTGTGATCTGCTGAAGCACACTGCAAAAAGAAAATAAAGAGCCTTGTTCTAACCCATATTCTCTTCATCGGTTCTGCTTCTTGACTTCTGCATCCTTCTTTCCCTTTTTCCCAGTTAAAACAACCTCGCAGCCTTCATGGAAAGCAACCTACCACCTCTACCCCAAATCCTGACTGTGATTGTTGTTTCTTTGCTTACTCATGCAGCAGTATGGGTTTCATAAATTGCAGTGTAGCATGGAGCCTCCCATGCACTAACAAACCTCACATCAGGAGATTAACTCAGAAGTCATGAGAATAATATATTGGGGATACATTTGCCTTCATGTTTTTGAGTCTTTCCACATTTCTATCTAATCAGGAAAGTTGGGAATTTGGTTTTAAAAAAAAAAAAACAAAGCAAAACAGAAAGATAACTGAGATTCTTCCCCAGGCATGTGACTTCTGGAATGTGAGTTAAAAACAAAACATAAAACAAATATAAAGCTTTAGAAGTCACGAGAAGCAGAACCACTGCAAAGACTAATTTGTGCATGGCATTTATTGTGTTACACAAGTAAATAAACTCTGAGGTCACACAGCAAATAATGATTGTGACATGATCTGCACTGTAAAAAGTTTTAGGTTTGGTCCTTTTTCAACATAAACTAAATAATTTTCTGAGAAACTATGTTTAATATACATGTGCTTTAAAAGCTCTTTAACTCTGCAGTACCATGTGGAGTAAATAAAAACCAAACTCTGTTTTTACATACAGTAAATGTGCACAGTGATATGTTTTGAAAAGGACAAGAGTTAATAATGCATGAAGGGTGTTACAGGTGGAGGTGGAAGTATTGGCCTCTGGTTGCTGAAAACTTTTGAGATCCAAAGGGAGTCACGCAGATTTAACTGTTAGCTTTCCTGGGAGGTTTTTCTGGGGTTTGTTGGTAAAGTTGTGATTCACCTTATTTTTAGTTGAAAATACAAAAAAAAGAGGTTTTCTGGGAAAAAAATGAAAGAAGGGTTTCAAATGAAACAAATATTAGCTTTAAAGAAAAGACAAATTATATTAAAAATTTACAAATCTACATTTATTTAAATTCTATATTACATTAAAAATATTGTGTAATAAAATATAATTAATATCTTAAAAAAAAACTACTGAGAAGATGTTAGTAGAAGTTTTGTGGACTTTTTTATTAATGATGTACTAGACAATCCATAGTGTAAAATCTCCTTTTTCTCCTCTGTTCATCCTATGTATCCATTACCTTCAATCTATGCTTCTTGGTGTTAAGCCTTTTTCTCTCTTTCTGAGCCCCACAGTTGTGCTGCTTGGGCACGATTCATCTCATGCACCTCCAGCTCTCAGCACAGCTACGGCAGTAGTCCTGACTCCAGCGACGGGCACTTGCTGGGTGTGATTCCTCACGCCTCTCCTAGCCAGCTCTCAGGATGGGATGAATAGCCCCCCAGGAGATGTCTCTCTCTGTCCATTAGCTCAGCTGGAGCTGGGATGATGAGCTGGAGCAGCATGCCAGGCATTCAGATGGCTCAAGATAGGGGAGAGGAATCCCACCCCTTTTCCCAGGATTACACATCCCGGGAGGAAAAGGAGGAACCAGAACAACCAAAGAAGAAATCTGATTCCACTGGGAGCTGCCGATGAAAAGCATTTAATCCAAGCTCTAAAAATGGGGCAGAAATACTCATTTGTGTCTCGCTTTAAGTGGCCCACATTTATAAAGCAGTGTAAAAGTGAAGGGGTCTGCTCTCCTACAGAGAGCAGAGTTTCCACGGGAAACACATTTTATGATCACTGCCATGGGGCATCGGATCAGGTATGACAAGAGCCATTAAATCAATAAATGGTTACGAAACTGAAGGCTGGTGCTATTGGGAATAAACAGAAAAGAGCACAAGACTGGCTGAATTCTGCGCTGATCAGCTTAATACAAATTAAGTGGCAATTTGAGAGCTAACGAGGATTCAATGAAGGTCAAAGCTCTCCCACAACAGTTGGCATCAGATGGGCCATGGTGTTTGCTAGATGAGAAAGGTGGCCCTGCCCTTCTCCACCCTGAACCTGTTTGTGGGTAAACATGTTAATTCAATATCCCAAATGACTTCAGTATTTCAGACTAGTACCTTGACCCTCAACTCCATCTTTCTTGAAGCCTTGTTTATCAGTGCTAACGACCTATTTCACGGGGCAAGTCTTCATCTTGGCTGATATACTGTGTTCCCAAAGGCTGATGTAACAAGGGTCACAAATTGTCTTGTGACAAATCTCTTCCATCCTCTCTAATTCCCATGTGAAATCAACTTCCATGTATCGTAGATTATATACTGCCAAACAAGGAGACCGAATCTTGGCACAAGCACATTTAAATCCCCCAGGTGCAGGGAAGGAGAAACAAAGATTCATTACAGTAATAAAGTTTCAGCCTTCTAGGGATGAGGTCAAATGAGAGCAGCAGAGCACTGGCAAACGAGAACAGCATCTTATGTACATGTGAGCTATAAATAAGCCTTCTGACGCGTGTCTGTTCATCAGGGTCCATTGAGGGAAAATATCCACCTCATCACTGAACATTTCACAGGGCAAGAAATGTTCATTGGTCAGTGCTGTAGAAGTAGGATGTATTTTTTTTTTATCTGTTCGAATTTGCTTTCTTGGCTTACTTACCTTTGAACCTGGCCAGCAACTTATGAGTCCTGACAATTTCTGTATGTCTAATCCAATGGAAAAATGCTACATATTATTGGTGCACTTAACAATTTTGTATTTACTGAGAATCCTTTCTTTGTAATGATGGAAATTCAGTGTTTAGGGTAGGAACTGCTCACTGTAATCAAGTCTGGAAACTGCAAGAGTGTGTGCCAGAATGCTGCCCACTTCTTTTGAGTCATTGAAAATGCATATGCGTATTAATATGATTACACTACCACATATTAGTATGTTTTTGTTACAGAGTAAAAGCTACTGATCAAAATGACAAAGCAAACTGAAAAGTACAACTAATATCTAGGTTGCAACATGTTGCCATAACATTTCCGAGAAACAGGAGCCTTCTGGGAGTGGTGTAGGTGGCGTTCGCTCACCTCAGAGCCCCAACGTCTCTATCAAATTGCATTTCCCTGCCACTGCGCATGCCAGAGCTTGCCTTAATGTAGACTCTGGTCTCATAAGACCCTGAACGCCCTCCACCGCTCCCTATTGCGGGCACAAATGGCAGCCAGAATCTCCCAGGACTGGTCCCTTGCCTCTTGCCCCTCCATTCAGTTCAGTGGAGTTACGTGACATATGCATTAGCTTGGATTGACTTCGGTACTTCTCCAAATGCCAACTGCAAAAAAAAGGGGGGAGGAGGGAAGAAAACTCCGCAAGCAAATGTAATACCCTCAGGCCGATACTTCCATTAACCTTTCTAAGGAAAGGCAGGAACACTCGTTTTCTAGCAGTCTATCAGTTTTCTCTCCATTTACATATGTACTCTTTGCCCTGGCCATAAAGTGTCTAAACGAAAATTTATTGCAGGGGACTGGCTATTGATTTGCAACCCTGCACATCTGGAAGACATGAACCAAAAAAAAATGTTCATTCTTTGAACTAATGAAAATTTAAACTCTAGCATATAAGAAATTGTTTCAGGATAAAATTAACTGACATTTTGAATACTCACCATCTACACTTGGTTTTAATTTATAGTCAAATCCTGTTTACAAAACTCACCGGAGAAGTTTCAGTGATATTTGTGGGACTATTTGAATTCAGTGAAGCCACATTGGGCCCTTACAGTGATTAATTATACCCTCCTGAAGTATATTCCAGGAAAGAGTTACATGATTGCTGCTTTTCGGGGTTCCTGATGTCAATGGGATGGATACCATAGTCTCTCTTGAGACTATCTGTAATGTTTTCTGTGAATGAAACGAGCTAGTCCATGACCAAGCAATTCAAGTAAACTTTCTCTCTGGGAGGGAATCCAGGTTTCCCCCTCTGTCTCTGTGTTTCATTCCTTTGCATCTCTGCCAAAAATGATGAGTTCAAGGACTAAGCCTAAATTTCCTGTCAATTCCTGTCCAAGCAGTTGCTGTTCACATCCTGACTCACTGAAGAGGAAGGTATTATCTGCCTCCGTCAACAAACATCATTCTCTTTGCAATTCCTAGGGCAGGACCAAACTCTTCACCTATAAGGTCAGAGTTACGTAAAGCTGGGAAGGATATTTAACAAATGACTCTAACATGATGTACACAGGAAAAAATAGCACGGCCAACTAAGATCAACCACAAAGCCTGGTTTCCCCAGATTCTCCCATCACAGCAACCATATAAACATTTGGCACTTTCACTAGCAATATGCACCAACATGTTGAATGTTTGCTCATCTGAACTCTCATAAATTAATCTCTTCATAAATTGCTCATTAATGATAGATCTCTCATCCACCTACCATCCAGGCTGTCTGTTTTACCTGTGCAGAAAGCACTTGCATCATCAACTCAAGAAAGCCCAGAAAGATTTACAAGGAAACAAAGAATCTGCTTGTGTCTTGAGATGACTGTATTCAAATCAAATGTCAAGTTTAGCCACTTTTTGCTTGAAGCAAACCCATAGCTTTCCTTCCCTCCCTCCTCCTGCCAATGTATATTTGCTTCTTGCGTAAGCATTGCAATAAGGTATTACAGTAACAGCCACTATAACACCGGTAATAATACCACTGATAATAAATATCCCCTCTGGGGATCACACTGGGCTTTAAAAAATCAGTGTGGGCATCTCCTCCAGAGCTTCCATTTGAATGGAATAAGCTGAGATTCCTGCCTAGCCAGCTCCTCTCTCCCATGGCATTGCTCCCTGAGCCCCCCTCTCCATCTAAGCACATTCAAACGCAATAAGGTTTCATCCAGAGCTAGCTGAATGAGCTATCGGAGGTACCAGAAGTGGTACACCTACTTTCACTGGAAGTAGAGCACAAATCTGAGTGCAGCGAGCATTGCAGCAACGCAGTTGTGCTGCTTTCTGCACCCAGGGTTTGACCAACTTTCTGCATATCAGACGGTGGGATTGTTTGAGAAGAAATATGCAACTGCAAAAATGAGTCCAAGGCAAGTGGCATAAGGACGGGGAGACTTCAGATGGAAAAGGAACAAAAGAGCCACATCATGGCTCGTATGCTCAGGTTTGTTACCCCAGCTGATAGAAATGAATCTGTCAAGAAGAGGAAGAGCCGGTCTGCAAACAAGCTAGTGATGTTCTGGTAACGTCGTGAGCTTTGACACATGGGGTAAATCATTCCTTTTCTTCAGACAACCCAGTTTTATCACTGGATCAATCTCTCATCTTCATTAATTAATATTGAAATTGCAGGCAGTAATCCATTTACTGTAGAACAAGCAGGAAACAAAGTATTCAAAGTATGATGAATCAGTGCTTTAACTAGCCCAAACACGATAGGCAAAGCTTGCTGCTGTCACTGGTGATTCCCCCAGAAAAGCATTTATGTAACTGTATAGTTATGCATAATTATCCAGTGATGCGTGTCCTGCTTACGTGTTAGGTCTGTTTGTTCCATGTGTTTTTCATAATGCCCCATGTCTCATAAAAGCAGTTATATGGACTGAGGTAGGTGCCAGTAAAAGTAATAATTTCAAATGCGGCAGTTTAATTAAGACAACTCCAGGCTTGGGGAGCATTGGTTCTGGGAATGAAGTCAAAGCCCGGCGATGCTGTCTGGGAGTCAAGAAAAGTTCAGGGAGCAGAACTGCCCTTCCTAGAGAAATTACACCTCTCCGTAACAAACTGCCTAGCTTATGTTTGCTCCTCGGAAAATTGCAGCTGGGATTTTCAGAGCTGCCTGGGAGTTGAGAATCCACAACCCAGATGGAAGTTGCACCCTACATTAAGAGTGACATATAGTCCCATCCACTTCTTTTCCTGCTGTCTAGAAAATCCTAGCAGACTACAAACAGTTCAGTAGCTTGGTAATAGCTAATTTGCCTGGTTGGAGCACATTTTGCCTGTGTTCGAGTCTGTTTCTACTCACTCCACTGAAAAGCAGCACCAGCTGCAGAGAGCTGCTCGAGTTCAAGACTTTTTAATAACACTGGACGCAACTTTTGAGGAGGGATCCAGTGTCTGCTTAGTGTTAGGGCTATGAGTTGTATTCGCGATTTATAATCTTCAAGCATCAGGCCAAACTCCTTTCTGTTTAAAGTTGGAAACCCATCAAAAGCAAATATTGCCCTTCCTTCTGCCAGCAGTAACATGGCCAGACAAGAACATGGAGCTAAGGGTGGGAGTCGCTCTGTTGGGATGGGGAGATGTGCCCATCTAGTGTATTTAGTAAGACACTAAGGCACAAATACGTTAAAGATCGCACTGCACCACTTCTCTGAAAAATACTTATATAAAAAAAGGCCAGCATGATATTCCAAGAGCAATTTCCTGGATGTGATCAGTCATTCCTGCTGATGTCAGTGCCAGGGACGGGGCTTCAGTGACTTCCAGTCATGCTAGCCCTGCCCTGCAGGGACAGTACGGTGCCTGGGAAGTGACCTGGATTCTAGTGCTTGGTTTTGCACCAGCTGAAGTGTTTGCTAAGCCCTCCTCAGCACCTGTGCGATGCCACCAACTGCACTGTCATCGCACAAGTGTCACCGGGGACACCACCGGGAGCTGGGGAGGCTGCGCTGCTCATGGCCAAGCAGCTGATTAATGGTGATGGTGCTGCATGGGAAGGCGAGGGGCCAGGCTGCCTTTCTGTGTCAGCAGGGCAGGTTGTGGCAGGGAGCAGCACCTTCTTCCTCAGAAATGCAGCCCCAACAGCCAGGCTCCAGAGATAAGAGAGCCTCCAGGCTCTGAAATCTGTAGGGGATGGTTAAAAAACCAAAGGCCATCAAACCCAAGGGGAGGGAAACAGTGGGAAAATACAGCTTTGACCAACCATAGAAAAACAAACACAGCCCTGACCCAGCAGAAGTGATAGTGAAATCAGAGACATGAGCTGCAAGGAATGTTGTCATAAGCAATAAAAAAACAAACTGTGGTTTAGTAAGAGCTGACCAATGTTCTAGGTGGCAAAGCGTGAGTCAAAGGAAGTGCTGAGCTGTGAGTCATCCACCTCAAAGGGCTTCATCCTTGGATAAAAGTCAAAGAGACAGCTCAGGGAGAAAAAAAGAGTGCGGGAAAGAACAGAGGCAATGGCAGAGCACTGGGCCTCCTCGCAGAGCAGAGGCCAAGCAGAGGGCAAGGCTGCTATCGGCCAGTTACGCTCCCTTACATCTATTTCTGGCCGGGCACATAATATGCTGAATGTTTTACAAATACAAGGGTCAGGCTCCTGCCCTGGGGAACTTCATCTACAGCACAAACAAGAACTAGAGCAAGACTAGAAAGAGGGAAATGGTAGAGAAAGCAAGTCACATCACTAAGGGTGGGTGCATGTGTTTAAACAAACAATCAAACAAATAAATAAATATCAAGTTTTTTTCTCCTGTAGTCTTTTTACCATGACTTTATTACTCATATAGTGCTCTGCAGGCACTTGGGCTGGAGGAGCAATACAGCAATTAGCCAGCTGATGTGGCTTGGTCTTATGAAGAAAGATGAAAAGAAACTAATACAGAAAATCACAGGTCAGATAAAGGCAACTGTGATAAGGATCAATGCATTTTTGGAGGGTGAAAACACAAAAATCATAGAATCATAGAATGCTTTGGGTTGGAAGGGACCTTCAGAGGTCATCTAGTCCAACCCCCCTGCAGCGAGCAGGCACATCATCAACTAGATCAGGTTGCTCAGAGCCCCGTCCAACCTGACCTTGAAGAAAGAAGGCTGAGGAATTATTTAAGGTGGTGCAAAAAAGGGATGGAGAAGATGACAGGATTGTTAGAGGGAAGTAGAAGAGAAAGTGGACAGGATGAGAGGCTGTACAGCATCATGCAAATCTAAACACAGGCTGACTTATGAGTTAGTTCTAGATTACACAAAAGCATCAGGAGTAACAGGAAGAAGTAGAGAAAATGAACGTGCAGGATCTCATGTTGCTCCAAGCACAGTATTGGAAAACGCATCATTGAAGACATGGTAAATACAAGAGGCAAGGTAGAAGACAAAAGAGAAGAGGAAGGTGGTCGTGGTTAATCACATCAGTAGTGTCTTCCGTTTCAGGGGGAAGATGCTAAAAGGGATAAAAAAAGTTACAAAGGCCCCAGCAGAAATCAAAACATAGATTTACCACCAGAGGATTGAAGCAAAGAGAGAACAGAGCCAAAGCATGTTTCCATGTCCCCAACTCAGTTTTAGTGTGCAAATCTAAATCAGCTCCATTGATTTAATGGATATTAACCAAGTTTTACAATGAAGCAGGTGACAATAGAACCTGACTCACTTATATCCTGGGCAAGGCCGGCAGGAGCTGAAGTGATCAAAAGCACTGGAAGCTGTGCTGAGATAAAGTAGGAAGAGAATTAAATAGGTGGAAAAATCCCAAAGGTTCTATATGGTTCTATATGATTTGTGTAGTTTAATTTTCTGACTTCTTAGGTCCAGCTTTAAGTAATGCTTCCATATTGTCATTATCCCCCAATATCCCCCCACTTGTTTCCTTGCATCCCCCAAATCAGGTGGGAGAGCACAGTGCAAGACTTTGATCCCACAAACACTTAGGTAGACAATATTTTTTACATCCTGGTAGAACATATACAGCTTTGGGGAAGGAAGGGTCTGAAATAATTAAAATAAGCAAAACCTTGGGATACTGATAATCCAGAACCATAAGTTAGAAGCCAGAAAATCAACCCCACAAAAGGCTAAAATTAGGAGAATGGGTGAAATATCTGCAGTCATTACCTGATTATTGAAACTAAACTTTACAAAAATCTTTAGGCATGGGATCTTTACATACAAAAAATATAACTTGGTTTGTTTGCAAAATAAACAAGTACACATTCTTTACTTTTGAGTAATGACAAATATGCTCAGTATTAATGCTTTATACTAAGGTACATCTGTGTCTGTTTGCCTCCTGACATCTCTAAAAGAGAGAAAGAAAGATTGTTAAACTAGAAAGCATCAATATCACGGACTTGTAAACAAAAAGGGAAGTTATGTCTGTAGGGCTTAGAAATAATATGTAAATAGAGAACAAATGCCATCATGGAGATACATGATGCATGTTTGTACAGAGAAAGCTTGGAAAAAGAACACAACATCCCTGTATTTATTCATTGTAATGTATTGCAGCACAATGTTTAGGGCACATTATAAGCTGCCGAATGAAATAACTTTCATATATTAGTTACAGAAAGCATTTTGGAAGATTGAAGCGCAGCAGTAATAACATTTTCAACGTTACTCTAAAAATTATTTCAGCATATTCATTCTGGGAGAAAGAAACTTGCATGAAAGACGATTTTTGGTTCTCCTACCTTCAAATGTGCAATTTTTCCATACAAGACCTTGGAAAAAATGAAAAACAAGTGAGCAGGCTGGATTTTTCACTTCTCTGCTATCTGTACAGTTGTGCATGTAAATAACCTGATGTGCATTTATAGTTCTACTGAATTCAAGGTGTGGGATGATCCACATGCTGGAGCATCAGTAGAAAACTGGAGTTGCACAAGAAATGTAATAAGGCACAGTATGAAACAGAAGGTACAAAGAAGGCTTAAGAAAAACAAAATTTAGAGCATAACTGAGCAGTCATTTGTTCTTCCTGTCCATGTAGTGATGGTCTGAATACAAATATTTAAAACGATTACTGTTGTTTTGATTGCAATGATTATTTGTGCTTATTCCGGTAATTTACCACAGAATCAAGTTATGAAAAAAATAAACCAGATCAAACCCAATTACATTAAAAATGCAATGGATAATTTATGGATCATTAAAAACATAAGCAACTCTTTTAACTATCCAATAAATCAACAATTGCAGAGGTATTTTAGATTTTATTAAAAAATCCAGGAAACTTATAAATCTCATTTTACGCTCCAACAGGACACACAAATTGCTTTAGTTTTTCCTTGCAGCTGCTAGACAAGTAACCAAATCAGTTTTCCAGCAGTTGATCAGCCATTGGCCTGACTGGAGGTCAGAAGGCATGTCAGAAGACATGCAGTCCCCAAGGTGTGATTTCCACAAACCTCTTCGATAGCTCCTCCAACAGCTTGCTTCTGAGAGGTTTAAATAAGCCCAGCCACTCTTCTTGGTGTCATGGTTTAGCCCCAGTCAGCAACTAAGCACCACGCAGCCGCTCACTCCCCCTCCCCCTCCCCAGTGGGATGGGGGAGAGAATCGGAAGGGCAAGAGTAAGAAAACCCACGGGTTGAGATAAGAACAGTTCAATAATTGAAATAAAATAATAATAATAATAATAATAATAATAATAATAATAATAATAATAATTGTAATGAAAAGGAGAACGAGAGAGACAAAAAAAACCCAGGGAAAAGAAAACAAGTGATGCAACCGCTCACCACCCACCAACCGACACCCAGCCAGTCCCCGAGCAGCAATCACTGCCCCCCGGCTAACTCCCCTCGGTTTATATACTGAGCATGACGTCATATGGTATGGAATAGCCCTTTGGTCAATTTGGTTCAACTATCTTGGGCTGTGCCCCCTCCCAACTTCTTGTGCAGCTGGCAGAGCATGGGAAGCTGAAAAAGAAAGTCCTTGACTAGCCTAAGCACTACTTAGCAACAACTAAAACATCAGTGTGTTATCAGCATTCTTCTCATACTAAATCCAAAACACAGCACTATGCCAGCTACTAGGAAGAAAAGTAACTCTAACCCAGCTGAAACCAGGACACTTGGCAATGGACTCCTGCAGAAGACAGGGGCGGCTGCCGAGAGCTGCCGAGGTCACAGCCTCCCAACCCAAAATCAAGCCCAGGCAGTGTATACCAATAGTCAATACCACCCTGCTCCCAGAGATGACGACCCTAATCTGACAGTTCACGTTCAGGGCAAGACTCCCTCAAAGGGTGGCAGAATTTAGTCCAGAGTACTTACGCAGGAAATGATGTCTGCACCCTGGTAGTGAACCTCAGTGCATCTCTACACACGTGCCCCAGATCATTAGAGAGAGATCTCCAACCTTTGACATTACAGGTCTGACCTAAGCCAGAAAAAAATCTAAGATGATTTAGCTAAGCATCAGATCTTGCCCCAGCCCTCCAGCTAGACTATCTCTGCTGAGACCATGGTCCTATAGACTCTGGAGCTTCTCAGCATACTTTTAATGCATAGGGCCTTATACACCACCTATTAAAGAACTCACCCTGACCATGTGATGATGAGTGGTGGTAAATCCCCTGTGGAAGGCTAGCCTGTAGTACAGCTGTGGTCTGTTGAATGGCTGCCTGCCAACCCAAGCCCACACCTGTGCTCAGTCCATCCCCTAGAGCTGTAGCAAGACATTGGGAAGGAGACAACATGGTGCTCCTTGGAAGACATGCTGCTTGGGAGCACCTTTCCCCCTGGACTGGGTCCTGCACTAGCTGTCTCGATCTTCTCTCTGCACAGCAGGTTTGGGCAAGGCTTGGAGGTCCTCCCCAGCCCTCCCCAGGGCTGTGGCCAGCCACCAAAACACAAATTCCTTCTGTGGTCCAAGCAGCCCCCTCAGCCCTGAGCTGGGGCCCACCATGGAGATTTGCAAGCGGATTTGGGCCATGACAGGGTAAGAACTTCTGTCCTTGACAATCCCAACCCAAGAATCGAGGGTGTCTGCAGTGGCAAATGCAATCAGTACCAGCAAGACTCCTTCTTAGCAGGATCTCCTGAGGTGTCCCCAGGTAGTGGTCAGGGAGGGCGCCAGCCTTTGTCCTGGCCTGGCATCCCACGTGCAGCATAGAAGTAGCTTATGTTGCCATAGCTGAAAAATCAGGGGATTGTCATACTGCAACAAACCCAGCTCCATGTATGTAATCAGCTCAGCTTATTGCCATGGTCAGAACTCAGGACTTTCACCACCAGAAATCCAAGCTGCTACTGCTTCGGGGTGAAATATGCTCTTTCTCGCAGCATCACTGTGGATTGGTGCAACTGAACGCTGTGCTTCAGAGACTCCCCAAAAAGACAAGGTCTTGGCTGGGGGATCCTGTAAGGGCTCCTGCAATAAACAATGTAGGAAATGAGTGTCGTTGTAGCCACGTCATCCCATGCTTTGTGTCTCTTCCTTGGACCCCCGTCTGTTGTCATTTGAAGCATAAACTACATATCTTCATCTTAAAGATTCTTCATCATCAGTGCTGTCCTCCTAACTTAGCTACTGTCTCTAATTGCATCCATCAGTGAACATGCTGGCTTCCCCAGCTCTTTTGTTAAGTTACAGAAAACACTTTTCCATGCTATTCTTTATGCTCTGAAGGCATGCCCAGCTCACATTCACAAAATTACCCCATCCCTTTAAATCCTTCCTTTGCCAGGGTGCTATCAATAACCACAATAATCATTAGGTGGCCAATACGCTGAAATGCTCACCCATTCCACTGCTTAAGGATGTTTCATCTCTTCCTTACACTCTTCCACTTGCCTCCCTTTATCCAAACACAGCCCATTTTCCCAAAAGCTGGCTGTAACTTCATTGGGGGTGGGGGTATCCTTTTGTCCTGCATTTGTACAGCCTCTGTGACAGTGGAGTGCTGGTACCATGCTCCGGTAGTTCATCATGATGCAAAAAGGAGCCCAAAGAAAGCCTGCATCAAGGCTCAACCAATCACTTCTCTCACCAGGCCCTTGCAGCTGGCCCAGAGTTTTGTGCACGACCATCAAGTCTGGACTCTCCACATGTTGTGGGCACATGTGGGCAAAAGGGCAGCTGAATTTGGCAGCCAAAAACCCGCAGGGTTGCACTGGGCATGAAGAGCGAAGCTCTGATGCAACAGCCTGAGCAGAGTGCCAGGAGGGAGACCTCCCCTCGCGGGGAGGGAGGCTCTTCGCAGAGGGCAGGTGAGGTGCCGAGCGAGCGGCACCCACAGGCGACGCTCTGGTTAGGGCCCCGCGGCCTGGGTGGGCCCCTCTGAAGGGGCAGGATCGCCCGGTCCGGAGGCACCCCGGCTCTGGAGCCGGGCTGGCAGGTGGGGGCGGCAGGGAACTGCACTTCACTGCCCGTGCGATGTTAATTTGGAGGCTGCGAGGCGGGGCGGGCTGACAGGAGGCCGGGGCTTCGCGCCTCCCGAGCGGGCTAGCCCCGGCTACAGGAGGAGCCCGTCTTCCCCGGCCCCCCTCCGGAAGTGGGGGCCAGCCGGCCGCCTGCGCCTCGGTGCGCCTCGGTACGCCGCGACTGCGCTCCGGCCTCCCCCCCTCGCTCCGCCACCACAGTTCCGCCAGGAAAGGCCGCCGACGGCGGGATCAAGAGCGGGGCGGCAGGAAGTGGGGGGCCGCCGCGCTCCGCTCGCCGTGTTATGCGAGAGCGCTCCCGCGCCCGGGGCCGACGAGAGGTGGGCGACGGCGGCAGGAGCGCGGGCGGGGCGGCGTCGCCCTGGCCAGAGCGGCGGGGGGCCCTGGCGGTGGGCGGCGGCCGCAGGCTGGCGATGGAGGAAGGTGAGGGGGGCGGCGGCGCGTGTGTCACCCTTATCCCCCTCCGCCGCTGGCGGGGCTGCGGGCTGCCCCATCCCGCGCCCGGCGGTACCGGGTGAGGGGGCGCGCGCCGAACGGCCGCCTCGGCGGGGCCGCCGCCGCCTCAGGCCGCGGAGCTGGGGGCCGGGGAGGTCGGTCGGTGTGGGCTGGGGCCAGGGCCAGGGCCAGGGGCCGGGGGCCTCTTCCCCTGGTGCAGGTCGGCAGTGGGGTTGCGGCGCGGGTTCGCGGTGTCGTGTCAGGTACGTGCCGGGATAGTAACGCGCGTACGAAAGTAAAACGCCCGCCTGCACGACACGGAGTCGGCCTCCCCCGGTGGTGCTGGTCCCACCGCTGCAGCGGCTGGTGGCTGTGCAGGCTCAGGCCAGACACATCCCTCCTCGGCGGCCCCCTCGGGCCCCGTTGAGGAGGCCTCCTGTTCCCCGCCCGGGGGGGCCCATCGTTTGCAGCACCAAGCGGGAGGGAGCCCAGAAACTCGGGGTCTGTTTCTCTTCCCTCACCCGGTGTTGCTTCTGTGCAGAGCACCCCGGGGCAGCACTCGTCGGCTCCGTGGATGCCTCCGTGAGTGTGCTTTTCCTTTGGCATCCTCTCCATTTCCCCGTTTGTATGTGTTAGTCTGTCTCCTCTCTGGTTTCACTTTTAGCACCCCACACAATCGTTTTTCTCCAGGTCTCTTTTGTGCTAACCCCCCGTGTGAGGACTAGGAGATGGCATTTATTTTTCTTGGGGGAATCAACAGAAACATGACTGCTTCTGTTGAAACAACAGGCACCCAGAGAAATGTAAGAGCAAAATAAGCATATGTGATACTGTCCCATGGCATATTCCAGCTTCCCAGCTGTTCTCAGCTGGGAGACTTTCTGAGCTGGATGTGGTTTCCCTGTATTTAGTGGTCTTCAGCTATTTGTCCTCCATGAATGTGTCCTCTTGAATCTATGTAAACTCTTTGTTTACAGAACATTCTTTGGGTAGGAGTGATCTACATGAAGGCAATGTGCGATGAACTGGTTCCTTTTAGCCTGACTCACTGGGTTTGTTTGATAACTTCTTGTTCCAGGATTAGAAAAGAAGGTGAATCACTGTTCTATTCAGCCTGTTTGTGCACTTCACTAGCTTGTAGACTTCTGGCATGTTTCTGGTGGTCATCTTCTCTTCCAGACTGAGGCATCCTCAACTTGCTTCCTTGTTCCTTGTATGGGAGCCATTGCGCACCTTTGATCACCCTCATGGCCCATCTCTAAACGTTTCCCAGCTCTACTTTACCCTTCTTTAGATGAGCGGACAAGAATTGCAGACAGTGCTCAAAAATTTGCAGGTGAAAAATGGATTAATATACTGACACACAGGAACAATGAGTTATGCTTTTCTGCAGTAGATACATAAAAATAAGTGGAATGCATGTTGTCTCAACAAAAGTTGAAATAAAATGTACTGGGAACTTACAGGGAACTAGAAAGCAATCTCGGATGAAAAATTGCTTGCTGGATAGAGAGGTACTGGGACTGTGTCATCAATTCAAAATCATAGATTATTTTTAGTTGTCACCTTGTTTGACTTTCATTTCACCCCATTTAAAGGATTCATAGAAGTGGAAACAGCGTTTTTCTTGTTTGAGGCAGCTGCAAATGAAACAGAAGTAGCATGCTTGGATCTTTCTTTATTACTGCTTTGAGTCAGGGAATCTGTTGAGCAGGTTTCAAAACCGAGGTGAAGATCATTTGCTGACTGAGATGTAGTTGTTTCAGAATTAGAATTTTAAATTATTCTTTCTTTGGGAGCTTTCTATTAACTGCTGCTAACTCTAGACTTCATAAGTGTGTTACACTTCTAATGTGGCTCACTTATCTGCCAGAAAAACGAAAGAAATGCCTTTTCCTCCAGTGTTCTCACTGCTGTTGCTTTGGTCATAACTAGGATGACAAGGGCAGACAGTTGTCTTTCCAAGCACATATCTGCCCATTCTGGTGATCTAGGGTTTTTTTCCCCCCATTTTATTTTACATGGTTGTCCTGGTTTCAGCTGGGAGAGAGTTAATTTTCTTCCTAGTAGCTAGCATAGTGCTGTGTTTTGGATTTAGTGTAAGAAGAATGCTGATAACACACTGATGTTTTAGTTGTTGCTAAGTAGTGCTTACGCTAGTCAAGGACTTTCTTTTTCAGCTTCCCATGCTCTGCCAGGTGCACAGGGAACTGGGAGGGGGAACAGCCAGGATAGTTGATCCAAACTGACCAAGGGGCTATTCCATACCATATGACGTCATGCTCAGTATATAAACCGAGGGGAGTTGGCTGGGGGGAGCAATCACTGCTCGGGGACTGGCTGGGTGTCGGTTGGCGGGTGGTGAGCGGTTGCATCACTTGTTTTCTTTTCCCTGGGTTTTGTTTGTCTCTCTCGTTCTCCTTTTCATTACAATTACTATTGTTATTATTATTATTACTATTATTATTATTATTATTTTATTTCAATTATTAAACTGTTCTTATCTCAACCCGTGGGTTTTCTTACTCTTGCCCTTCCGATTCTCTCCCCCATCCCACTGGGGAGGGGGAGGGTGAGCGAGCGGCTGCGTGGTGCTTAGTTGCCGACTGGGGCTAAACCACAACAATGGTGCAAGTGATTTTTAATTGCAGTGCACTTGGTATTTGCGATGCTGATTAACTTAATATACATGACATGAAGAGATACTGGTATATATTTCATTTTGGATTGACATAATGATAAATGTGATATTGAACACCCTAAACCTTGTTTTGTTTAATATCTTTCCAATTCTTGTCTTGTTTAAGAAGGTAGACATTTTCTGTTCATTCCATGAAAAATGTTACCATTGAGATCTCAGAATAATTCATAAATTGCTTTGAAAATCCTGTTAAAACACAAATACAGGTGTCCTGATACAGGCAGACACCACTTTAAAGGTTTATTTATATTACTTTTTCTGGTTTCTAACTTCTAAAGCTAATAGTTGGAAGCTAAAAGTAGACTGATTTAGACTTGAAGTAATATACAACCAGAGTAATTAAAAGCTTTATTGTGAGACGTGAAGATTGACACTTCAAGTTTGAAGTTGAATGGCTTTATGAAAGAGCTGGTTCAAGTCCAGAGGAAATCAGTGGCTACAAAATTTCAAGCAATGTTGGACAGTAGATCTAACTGGATAGCTAAAAATTCTGGAGCATGAGATACAGTTAAACCTTTTCATCACATGTGGGTGTCTTCTTTAATTATAACAGATTTTTTGCAACGAGTTTTCTTGTATAGAGACTGCAGCTCTGTGATTTAGCCTCATTGCCTTTCAGAATGTGAAATAAATGGGCCAGGGCTTCAAGCTGCTGTTGTTTACAGAAAACTTAACAGAAGCCAAAGAAGCCCTCAGTCTTGTGATGTGATGTACGTGGCCTAGCAGACTGAGCTTTTTAATTACCTGTTAGACTAAAAATTCATAAATCTGCTTAGTTCCAGTAGATCTGAAGCAGGAAAAAAGTAATATTATATTTACTTTATAAAAGCTTTCACCATTTGAATAACAGGCAGCTGAATTTAGAAGTAATGGGCTAGTCCAATTTTTGTATTACAGTAATGTGCCTGGTACACTACTGTACTAAAGCAGCGTAAAACCAGGATGAGAGCAGAATGAAATTGGCACCAATTTCTCCCAGTGTCTGCATCAACTTATCTAAACTAGTGCTTTCCTTCATTTGTGTAATACATTCACTGTGGACTAAAATAGTTAGCTTCCAGTTTAGATTCTGGGTAATCCCAGAGTATGGCCTCAAGAGAAAACTATTGGATTTTCTAAGGAATAGCACAGGAATTTATTTCTGTTTTGTTATATTGTTATTTTAGTTAGGCATGTGAAATACTTTAATTAAGTCTTTTTGTCAAATGTATCTGCTGTGGGGTTGAATCAATAGCAATAACTGGCTGTTACCTGCTGCTGTGTGGATTTCTCAGAGTGTGATTTTAGGTATTGTGTTGCAATAACTTAAAAAAAATGTCTTCAGGGGCAGCAGACCTGCGACAGAGAAAGAAGCAAAACTGCACAGAATCTGACAAAATGGCTCCAGAGGAGAGAAACAAAGAAAACTCAAAGCTGGGAAGATCGCCAAAATGTAAGCTACAGAATTTTTAGCCAACTTCTGATATTTTTTTCATTATTCTTTTACATTTTATGGGAAGATATTTGTAGCACAGTAATTTATAACAGACTTATTTTGAATTAGGTGTTTGAATGTTTCAAGAAAAAACAGGCACGCACACTAGAATTCTTTAATAATGACATTTTATGTATTGCAGGGTAAAGTGGCAGTCCTGGATTGTTTCAGGTTGGTGGGGGAGAGGCAGAGGGGTTAAGAATCTTACTGTTGTTACTATTTGAGTACAAATAAATATTTTAATTGCGCCTGGAATGATCTTTTGGTTGGGAAGCTGAAAGGCATGAAATAATGGTACTAAAACAAGAACAGACAAAAAGTCCTTACAGCTTTTCAAGAAACAGAACTAAAACCAGGTGTAATTTTAGGCAAGTGCTCACCAAAGTACCAAAAACTTTTATGTTAGAAGTGCATACTAACTTGAGGGAGCTACAGGTGAAGTAGACACCCATTGAATGAGTTTGGTAAAATTCAGATTAGTTCCTTCCTCTTATATTTGAAAACAGAACGGAGAATAGAATGTCTCAGTGTTGATGTTATGTGTGGTATTGCCACCTCTTTCTGTTAATGTCTTTAAGAAGTTTGTGGTGTTTTGGGTAAAACCTAGAGTTCACTCTGTTTATTCGGAAGACACTTTTCCTTTTTGGAATTCATTTGAAAATGAAGCTTACTAGAACGGAGAGAAGTTTGCAGCGTAGTGTGTGAGTATTTTATCTGAGAGTCCTATGAAGCAGTGGTAACAACTGGGAAAGAAAACTCTGCAGGACAGGAATAACAAACCAGTTCTCAATGTATCTGTGCTGATGATGGTGTGATAATTCTGATGCCAGTAAGCTTACTTGCTGTTCAGAAATCAGTCATATTTAGGGCATACTGTTTGTTTCTAAGTCCTCTGGACTATTTTAGCTTTTTCACTGTCCCTTTTCAGATATGTTAATTCAGCGTTTTGCGAAACTTTTCTTTGGCTGTCTTGCGGCAGTCACTAGTGGAATGATGTATGCTGTGTACCTCTCAACATATCATGAACGGAAATTCTGGTTTTCCAGCAGGCAGGTAAAGAAAAAAGTTAAACTACTGAAACAAAAGCCAAATTGTATCCTTGAAATCAAAGATGATCCATGTCAGGTTGTAACTACTTGCTTGCAGAATCCTGTGTCATTCTACTCAGTCTTTGATATAGTCTCTTTTTTGTTTTTTTTTTGTTTTGTCTTTTTTTTTTTTTTTTTTAAATGTTGTTCCTACTAACAGAAGTCTTATCTTGTCATGCTTTTATATGTTTTTCCATGTCATCCTTTATCATTTGGAGAAAAAACTGAAGCATACTGGGATTGCATAAGCTAAACAACAGGAATGAATGGGTTTTGTTTTGTTTTTGTTTTTTAAGAACTGTATTATTTAGTGAAGTATGGAAAGTTGAATGAAATTCAGGTTTGTGAATATGAAAGGATCCTGTGGATCTTGTGCTGACTTATGATGTGGATTTGAGTTGCTCTGATTCTGAGCATGTTTGCTAAGTTATAGAGAGCATTATATACCTGACAGAGGTGCTGTGAAGATTAATATTTTGTGGAATACTTTGAAGATGTACAGTGGAGTCATAACCATGTGCTGTATTACAAAACCAGTCTATCTGAAAATATATAGTCTTCTATGGGAAGAGATTGCAGGAGGTGAATATTTTTTTTTTCCCCCTAGGAACTTGAACGAGAAATTACATTTCAGGGTGACAGTGCCATTTATTACTCATTCTATAAAGAACTGCTAAAGGCTCCTTCCTTTGAAAGAGGTACAAAACCTGTTTTGTTTTATTAACCTTGAAAAGTCCTGTTCCTTTGGAGACAGCAAAAATCTCCTGCAGACTGGGGAGACTGATTTTTATACTCTCATACAGATGTATCAAGCAGATTAATTAAAAACTGCATGCTGTCCTAACTTCTCAGTGCTTTTTAAAAAACAATATTTAACTATCCTGTATTCCAGCGGGTTGCCTTTAATCAGTACTCTGAAATAGGATTAATATTACTGTCATATTGCCTCATATGGAAATTATCATTGGGTTTCCCTATGCTACATAGTGGATTTTCTGCCATGTAAGTGTAATTGATCTTTAATTTGGGAATGGGGGATGGAAATGACAGTTTTCCATACTCTGTCAGAAGATGGAACAGTTTCTGTCAAGAGTTGATCTGCTCCATCCTGTCCCTGCAAGAGGTTTCTACTCCTGTCAGTTATGATGAATAGATGTCGATAAGCACTGAATGATGGGGACAGAAACCAACAGGAAGGAGAACAAACTGGGTGGCAATGGTCTCTCCTCCCTTTGTGCTCCTGCTCTTTATCCTGCACTGGCTCTGGAGCTCACCGACCCCAGGTCCCTAAACCAGCAGAAAACTAAGGCAATGAAAAGAAGATGGAACACTTTTGTGCTAGTTTAGTTGAGGTCAGAAGGCCACCTGGGCTCGTGTGGGGAAAAGGTGAGAACTCCAGGAGAGAAGAGGGAGTGAACAGCCCTGTCTCGCAGCGGTCAGCAGTTGAATTAGTTCAGTCCCCGTGTGAAACATCACCTGAAGCCAGTTAAACTTTGTAGGTATAGTTTTATTGGTTGAGCAGTTTTCCAGCTGATGTGTATCAGCAATATATAATAGATCTTTGGTACAGTCGGTTTCTCGTTATTTCTGGGGAGATTAGCTGTGCTGTGGATAGATGGACTGCCTCATTCAGGCATGCTGCCTCTGCAAACAGGTAGACTCCCATGTCTACTAGGTATTATGGGGGCACCCAGTTTTCAAAAGCGTATCATAGCTATGCTGAACCCAGTTGTAAGTCCTGCAAGATCTGGTTTGACCTGCAGGGAACCAGCTGCAGACCACACACCCAGATATGCTCAGAGCTGGAAATGGTAATCTTGTTTGGCTGTTGCATTGTTGTTGGGGGTTTTGTTATCTCCCCCCGCCCCCCCAATTTGGATTATTTTTCCTCTTCCCTCTATTGTCCTAAGTAATGATGTCATTTTTTAAGTTATAATATCTCAGAATGATATATCCTTCAAGTATGCCAGCGTCAATTTCATCTCAATCCCATACAAAGTTATATTGTGTTACGTGAGT